>JAQJVL010004913.1:0-40047 GCA_035578905.1 Stictocephala bisonia
ATAATTTCACCGAATACTGCTGGTGAGACAGGGGGCCTCCTAATTTGATAAGTTATAAAGGATACAAAGCACTCGAGATCCCCGTTAACATGAAAACCTTTCGAAAACATCTAAAATAACAGAAGAAAAATAATTGTTAAAAATTACAAAAATCTAAGTTCCTCTCGGTGACTATCCCCCCCCCCCCCCGTCATAAATCCACCCGCAGTTCAAAGTAAGCACTGTGAACAGTAAACCATTAGCCGAGAGGGGTGAAGAAAATTGAGTGTTGTTCATCTGCCTGCAGAAGTCTTCTGCCTAGGGAACATAGACAAAGTTGCAGCGAGGAATGGGGTGTAAGTGGCTGCTCCCTGGCCCACAAAGAAGGCCTAATGGTCGGTCCAGCCCTAAGGTCTTCTACTGCGTCTCCAGGAGACATCAAGGTGGACAGGCAATGCAGGAGACGATCCGTCTCTCCTCACGGACCCTGGAGATGAAGACCAAAAGAAAATTAGCCACACGTGAATTTGAAGAATTACCAATGAACACATACGACCACAGATTGGTGTTATGTCTTCGTTGAGAATTAAAGCCAGGAAATGAATACGACGAGCAAGAACACAAGGACACACGGAATGAAACAAAACAACGACCCACATACGAAAACGAACATAAAGGAACGAAAAGGAAATAGTGGCTATCCTAGAGACGCTAGTAACTGTTTGCAAACGGCACACTATGCAGCATGTTTTATAACGAAGAGGTGATTGAAATTAACTATCATTATGCCTCTCAAAAAGGCCCTCAATTCATTTGTTAATGCATGACTTTAATGACTATTTAATTTTGCAAAGAGGCTCATAAGATAATACACTTAAAATTTCTTTGAAATTGTTAGTATGAATTCTAACTCCCCCCCCCCCACAAAAACACACACACACTTTACGTACAAACCACCCTCGAAATTTTCCGTTCTAATTCCTGTGTAGTTGGTGGAAGCACAACTGTAGTAATTATCATAAACGTTTACATGAACTCCCTTATGTTTAAAGTGTCGCTGTTCACTCTAAAACCTGTAAGTAAATATATTCTGTATACTTCCGGAGTACATTTGTTTTTTCTGTATAAAATTGTCAAGGATTAGTAGTAAAGCCGGACTAAAATTCTATACATTTGGTGGTTCAAAGACATATCTCTTATAAGGTTTTATTTGGTGCTTCATTTTGCTTTCAGCTCCTGGCTCCCACTTTTAAGACACAGTTTAGTAGTGAGATCTTAAAATTGGTTGTAGATATTCTTCAGAACTATCGAGCTAGTACCACGAAAACTGCTCAGATGGCGCAATAGTTGACCGTACCTTACTCATTTCTCTTGTATAAACATTATATAAAAAATATAATTTAAGATAATCAGCATGAACTGTTTTACGTATACGTACGGGTATGTTTAATAGTGTTATTTAATGTAACAAATTATTACTAGAGAACTCCAGTCATTAACACTAAGAATACACCTCGATACTACCTGGTAGACGCTCTCGTACAATTTAGACAGAATTTTTTTTTAACTTCACTCACCAGCTCACATGGACCAAAGGCCTGTGCGTGAACTTTATTCAACGAGTACTATTCCGTTGGCTCAGTGGGGATTCGAACCTTGGAACATGCCTTCCGCAGTTCAAACGAAGCCTTAACCACTGAGCCACCACGTCGGCAAATGCATAATTATCTCCCTTTAAGAAACATGATTATGTTTTTTATGGATACATTTTTTATTGTAAGTTGTAATGAGCTGGCTTTGTAAAATAAGGCTAGACAGATTACTGTATGTTTATGAAGGTAGAGTATCTAGTATAAAACATACGTGTTCCCACGAAAATAACTTAAAAAAAGGCCCTAGTATGTTACTTCAGTTTAATTTTCAATTTGTACATATCTTTATATTTTAATTTAGTCAAATAAACACGTTAGTTGAAAATATCAATTCATTAAATACATTATAATTAACTCAAGAACAGTACATTTTGAGTGTAAAATATTTTGAAACGCGCATTCAAACATATTATCTAAAATAAAAATCGTGATTTATTTATTTTTTCCTATTAATCAAAAACCAAAAATATCAGTTTATTTATTGTAAAGCATTACTGTGACAAGAATTTATTTAATCCCAGCTTCAGTAAGTTTTTAGTTTTCAATGTTCTTTATTTCATGAAAGAGTGAAGTCTCAGAAATTCACTTCGTGGCTTTCAATTTAGTAGCTTATAACCTTTAAAGTGATTTTTCCGAGATATAGGTTTCCCTTAGATATATTGACAATATCCTCGACAGGATGCTTCTGTTAGCGTGAAAAATGGCCAATATCTAATGATATTTAATGAGTTCATAATTTCTACTTATCAAAATACATTTGAGTGTTTCCATATAGTTTAGTAAAACTATACACACATTTTTGCACATCCAACTTGAGTGTAATTCAAAATAAGTAAATAAATGATCAAATTCCAATGATAGACAAATAATGGTACCATAATATATTATAGTTTATATAGAGTGACCCGACTTGGCATAAGGGCGTTTAGTGGGATCTGACTGAAGCTCGACACGTGTTGTTGCTAAGAGAACTGCTTTTGACATATAACAGAAAATATTTACTAGCTTGAGTGGGAAAACATTAAATTATGGAATTTCTCATTGATTCAAACAATATTGCAATAGAAAATTATAAAAAATGCGAAAGGAACAGTTTATAAACAATAGGTAACAATAATGTGAAAGGCACGATCGTAATATGTGTACTGACACGCGTATTCACAATATCATAAACAATAGGTAACAATAATGTGAAAGGCACGATCGTAATATGTGTACTGACACGCGTATTCACAATATCATAAACAATAGGTAACAATAATGTGAAAGGCACGATCGTAATATGTGTACTGACACGCGTATTCACAATATCATAAACAATAGGTAACAATAATGTGAAAGGCACGATCGTAATATGTGTACTGACACGCGTATTCACAATATCAAAAACAATAGGTAACAATAATGTGAAAGGCACGATCGTAATATGTGTACTGACACGCGTATTCACAATATCATAAACAATAGGTAACAATAATGTGAAAGGCACGATCGTAATATGTGTACTGACACGCGTATTCACAATACCATAAACAATAGGTAACAATAATGTGAAAGGCACGATCGTAATATGTGTACTGACACGCGTATTCACAATATCATAAAAGAAGTTATAAAACCGTTGCATTTATAGGGCTGAAACATAGCAACATCGTTAGACGCTAAGATGTTGCTATTGTTGCGGCTAGCTTACACATCATTCCTTGTTTCAGCATTCACCAACAATAATCGTTTATGACTTATAAGTAAAAGACATTGTTTTTAAATATAGTTTATAGAACAAAATTAATTTCAAAATATTTATAAATTATTAATTTGAGAAGATAATACTAATAATTAACCATCCTAAATTATGTATGTAAGTTAACTTCTATTAAGGATACGACCTTCATGAAAACGTTTGTGCCATTCGTAAAGTTGGCTTTGCTTCATCGCCTGAACTTCGTACGCATGTTCGTACATTTTAAGTGTTTTAGACGCTGACTTTTAAGGTAAAACACAATACTTAATGTTTTTTAGCTGTTCTTTAAATCAATTTTCAAAAAGCGACAATTTAAACACGTAAATACATGAAAAGCGCTCTCCACAGGGGAAAATAGCGGCTGAGCGATACTCGAACTACTCGTATCCCTTCTCCAGGAGTAGTACTAACTGATAGACGACGAAATTCCAACCGGCAACCACGCTGTGTGTCTCTGGACATCGATTCCAGGAACTTTTTGATTGTACCTCGTATTTTAACTACAACTAATATATACAGTTAACTTACAATAGTTATATTTTAATATTTAGAAGATATATATTATATACTTTATTAGAATATTACATTTACAATTTTTCAGTCAGCACTAATTTACACTAATTCAACTGGCTTCCAGTCAGCAGAGAGCCTTGCGATAACACTTAGTTGCAGTAAGTGTCCACTAGGGACGTTGGTGTAGTTTGTTCCCTTGTGATGTTATCAACCTGGACTGCAAGAAGACGATGGCATGCATGCCACTAAACTGTCCCTTATAGTCACTGCATCGATTCCTTTCAAATGATTAACATTTTGTAAATTCCTGTTTCTGCATAGTAGATGATTTGTACGATAGTATGAGCTCGTCTGCTAGTATGTCAAACAATAGTTTCTTTGAATAGAAATGTATTCAAGAAATATAAAATCTCCCTTTTACTAAAATTCAATGAAATAGCCGGAGAAGGAAAGGATGCAAAGAGAGGGCAGGAGTAAGGGATATCTCTCAAGGAGAAGGGGGGGGGGGGAGAATAGAAGGAGGGAGTAGTGATAGTGATAAAAATAAAGAGAGGTCATACGTGCAAAAACTCAAAGGGCGTTGCTAAATCAGACAAGGACGTTGCTTTACCACCCATATAAGTTTCTAAACCAATCCTATATTTATTCCACGATATTGTATGGTGAAATTGAGACAGAAAATTTAATGATTGAGCCTTTGCATCTCCTCCTTTTGAAGATTACACTTTTAGAAGTAAATAATAAAAGTATCAAGAAAAGTTTAAGAAGTAAATACTTTTTATCTCAGGTATAAAAATAAACAAACTCTTCTCAAAAACCTACTGCCAAATTTATTGAATATTTCTTTAAATAATTATTATATATTTCAGACGTATAGTAGTGCTGGTTTTGAGAGAATGTCCAACCTGACATTGCAATCGGCATGCTGAATATGTATGCCGAGGGAATCAAGGAGGAATTGGTATCTCTAGAACAGCATTTGGCCTACTCTTGTCTAACTAGCCACTATTGTTGGTATTAACACAACAAAGGTAAATTCTAGGAACTCCAATTGGCATTAGTTAAAGGAGGTGGAACTCTCGGAACTCGCTCTGTTACTACAAGCATATCTGTTTGATACAGAGATAATTTAGATTTCGTATATACAGGGTGGCCCGTAAGTAAAATGCCAAACTTCGGGAAATATAAGTTATAAAGGTCAAAAAAAGGTAAAAATCAAGAATTTTTTTTTCAGAAATGCTTCGTTTATCATATATCCACCATTTTGTTCTTTTCACAACAAATTTTTATCTCCGAGTTGGCTTAACTGATCTTTATAAAACTCGCTATGCATGTTACAATAATAAAGACCGGTTTTAGAAAAAAAAAACCAATCCCATTGCCGGAAAATGGGAAAAAAACTAATAAGCATGTTTTTTAGATAATTTAATTACCAATCTAAAAAAAGCTAAACATGAAATAGCTGCTGCTGCAAATATTTTTTGTCCGACTCTAACTTTTTTGATACTGATAGATTAGAAACGAAATTATCTAAAAACTATGCATTTAATAATTTTTAGTTTAGTTAAAAATGTAAAAAGGCTACCATTTTGAAATGTTACTTTAAACTAGGATTATTTTTTTTATATATAAAACAGGTCTCTATTGTAACATGCATAGCGAGTTTCATAAAAATTGGTTGAGATAACTCGGAGATAAAAATTTTTTTGTGAAAAAACAAAATGGTGGTTATCTGGTAAACGAAGCATTTTTTTGAAAAAAAAAATATTCTAGATTATCTCTTTAAAATTACCTGTATAACAATTTCCCGAAGTTTGACGCTTTACTTAGGGGACACCCTGTATATCTACATGGCATGAATGATATACCCGATACCAATGACTAAGCAAGCTCTCATTGCAGAGCGAGAGTTCTCTCAGGTAGCCCACAAGAGGTGTGGGTCTTAGTGATGAAGAATCCTGTACAAAATATTTTGTAACCTTCTTATACACCTACCTGGCAGTGCCAATAGCTCGGATTATCGGCATGCCAACAACTGGATCTTTTGATGTAATTCTAGTTTGCACTGCCAATTACTGGTATTATTGTTAGGGTTAATTAACTGGTGTTATTGGTAGGGTGAAGGCAGGTATTATTGGCATGCCAAGTAGGGTGAAGGCAGGTATTATTGGCACACACTAATTATTGGCACTATCTTTAAAAAAAGATAGTTTTAAATTTAGTAGACCTTTTATATACACAGGCAGATAGCCTATGATTAGTGATATGTAACAGATCAAACATTGCAAAAATATGGGTGCCAATAACTACTGACATTTGAAGCTATTTTTACTTCAAATTAATAATTAAAAAAATGATATCAGATGTTGATTTTTGTGATTCCCCCATTACATAACACTAATACACTTTAGAGAAAAAAAATAGTTTAGATAATATTAAGTGTTTCTGTGAAGTGTAGATGAAATCGAATGGCTTAAAGTGCCAAAAACTGGTGATTTACCCTAATATTTAAAGATATAAATAAATAAACTCGTATAAATAAATAAACATCTTGCACTATCCTGTGTCTAAGATAAATCCTATCTGTAGATGAGTTTCATAAAACTTGTCTTTGAGGTAGCTCCATAAAAAGTAGTCCAGCGGAGTTAGGTCAGGGGAACGAGCCGGCCACTCAATCCTCCACATCTTTCAATCCACCGGTGATGGAATACTGTATCTAAGTTTTGCCTCACTTGAACACCATAGTGTGGCGGTGATCCATCATGTTGGAAAAACATGTTTGGAAGTCAGCGCCAAGACTAGCTTGTAGAGAGCGGGAACTAACTCATTTTGGACCATATCTTGATACTTATTGGTATTTAAATTTCCACCAACTTATAACTTTCTGTTACTCGTAAGTACAATGTATTAAACATTTTTAAAACTTTGAACAGCAATTACTTCCGACTGGATCAACCTTTTGAAGTCCGGTTTGTGGCGTTGTTTTAAGTTCAACTAGACCTTTACAATTATTTATAACTCAACTTAAGATGTCATTAAAGATTTACTTCTTACTTCTAAGGGCCCGTCCCCCAAAGATGACATCTGATCATCATGTACACAGAAACGTAGCTTACTATAACCAGTAATCATATGCCAAATTTGGTTGTGATATCTCTTGTTGTTTAAAAGTTATAAAGTCTGACTTAATTGTCACCCTGTATATATAGATGTTATTAGTTGTTTCGTTTAGTGCCCGTTTAATTTCTAAGAATTATCTACTTTAATGATGAGAAAAATGATTCAAGTGCGACTTAGAGAAATGTGTAATACAAGGTTTGCAGATATTAAAAGAGCAGAGTCCTGCAGTTGTACGGTTTGCAGTTGTGCAGTTGTAAGGTTTGCAGTTGTTTGTTAACTTTGTTGTACTCTATGGTAATATTGTCTGCTGATGTTTCCACGAAATACCAACTCTAATGCTGGCTTTGACAGTCTTGTATATTAGTTTTATTTCGACAACCTTTAACAGCGATATCTGCGTTTATCTCATATATAAGTGCCCAAATATGTGTTAGTTTTTATTTATGTCTAACGCTATTACATATCTGAAAGAGTGATTATTTTATTATGTTTATACATCACATAAAACGTTAAATACAACATTAAAACGCAGAGCACGTGATTCCTGCACCAGCCATTTTGTTTTTTCATAGCATTCCAAAAAAACTCATATCAGTTGCTTTGTACTACCTGTTGGTAAAGAAGAGGCAGAATTTAGTTCAAAATCAAATCCAAGTCTATGGTTCTATTTGTGTATGCACGTTAATTCTTTTTCTTATTTTTTCTCTTTTGCTTTTATTTAATTTTTATTGACGAACTTAACAGGATAAAGATTACAAATATATTTAAGTAAGTAGTTAAGGAAAACAAACATTTTTTAGTTTTCTTATCCCTTAGTTTACATAAAATATAACAGGGTACTATTTATATTTTCTACATGTACTGTATATGCATTTTCTTAAAAGAATTCTTTATCAAACTGACATTTTCAGTAAAAAACGATAAAATGGACAACATTAAAAAATTAACTGTTATCTCTCATTTTGGAGGGGGATTTTGTGAATGAATATTTCAAGGAGCTTACACACATCTCTTCCAAGGCAGCTTGATCACACAACCTGGCTCTAGAAAAACATCCCAGTCGTTGAAACGCAACATCACGGTGGCATGGGCAATATTAGGTTACATTTTACATGCCCTTGTCTCCTGTACAAAAATTCTTACTATATGAGGTTATTTTAAGAGGGTTTCATTTAAATTTAAAATGTTATCATAAAATCAAGGTTGCATTTATACTACATTTATTTGTTACACCATGACCTCCAACTTACGGTCTTAACGCTGCTACTGAGAAGAATTAGATCTATTCTTAGATATTCATTTGGAACTGGAACCGTCTGTGGTTGTTGTGGTGGTTTGGGGGAGGCCTTTATTGCTGTTCCCGTCTTACGCAAGGTCTTTTCAAGGACCGTTTAGGTTCACGAATAACGGAAAAAACATGGTTTTCTGCTTCAAGTTTTCGATCCGTAATAGTCACCGCGATGCAACACTTGTAAAGTCGTTTGATATGTGAAGATCACAATTTGATACATGTAAAGCTTGAGTATTTTTATACTTTTTTCAGACGAATATGTGGAACTTTAAATTGAATGATGCTTGACGATTTCAAACTGAATAACTCATAATATCAACTTTTGGTCTTCTAGAATAAACCTTCATCAATCAAACAGAGTTCACTGTTTCATTATAATAAAAAGCACGAACCGTACCTCAACTGTATTGATGTATTATGTAATAACAACCTTACTAATCTCAACCTTACAAATTGCATGGATTCTGTATCAATTATATTCACTATAATTTGTTTCATACGATATTGATATACATTCTACCAGAAATAAAATTATTTATATTATGTGATTCATAAATGTGTTGCTTAAGAAATTGTAACCCTTATTCACATATCTTCCAACAATAGAATATATTATGTATTAATTTAAACCAATGAAAAATTAGGTATCCTCCCAAAGTTGGCCCGTTTAAGAGTAACGTTCCACATAACTCCATACAGTTTGTTAGAATGAAACGAGCACGTTTTGGCGATTTATTTCTAATATAAATAGATTGATTACTTCTTTCTTAAAAGCGCCAATATTACAACATCAAATTATGAATGAAAATGTCTTAAAATATATAAAACACATACAACTAAATTTTATATAGAGCAAATTAAAACTAATATACGATAAATAAGTGTAAAAAAATTAAATGTTTCCGAGGTATGCAATAAAATAAATATTGCTCTTAAATCTAAATAACGTAAATAAACTGGTAAAAAATTTTTTATTAGTTTATTTATCTTGATTTAGGTAAATAATCTGTTAGTGACTGCGATGGGTAACGAGTTAGTGAGAGTGTAAGCTGTCGTTATTGGGTGGTTACGTACGCCACGTAACACTGTAAGGGGAATACGTGCCAATATTCATCGTGGACACATCACGTACGTCATTACATAACATGACGTCACTGAATAGTGTCGTAATTCATGAAAGGGGTATTGTGACATATAAATTTTTGCTGTGCATGGAGTTGTATTACAGTCAAGACGTTAAGGTAAACAGTTATCATGTGTGAACGATCGATTTGTAAACAGATGATCAGCTGTTATTTATTTTAACTTAATTTATTCATATGTATGTTTCTAACATTTGTTTTCTGTTCAACAATAAGTTATGTTTTGGGAATAAAAGAGTTCAGTTTTTCAGTTCACACTAACATGTTGTGTTTTTAAATTTTGTGACGAGAATAAGTATTTATTTTGTTTTGTTTTCAGGTAGTTGTGTTTAGTTTAACAGTTTTCTTTTGTTTTAAACTCCTGGCTAACCACAGGGAGAACTATTTATTTACATAGTTCATGATATAGTGCTAGAATGGAACTTTTACAATCATCAGTACATCTTACACCTGCAGGAAAGTTTCCTTGTTGGAGTCCTGCCATTATTAGGTCAACAAGGTGGCGCCCTAATCCCTAGCTACTATTGATGAACTTGGAAACATTTATTTGGGTGATAGCTACTAAAAACTTTTCCCTTATACTTGGCCTGTCTCTTAGAAGAACCCCACCCCTTCTCCCTGAGCTAGCAAAGTTTTATGCGGACAGGCGTGACAACTGGCGCACGAACGTGGGGCCTATGCTATAGATTTTGGGAACAATAGAAGAATTAAGATATATTATCAGATATTTTATAAAGCATAAAGTGTCTTGTGTTTTTATATAAGTGTCTTGTAAAAAGTACATGCAATTTTCTGATTCACTCTGGAACTTGGTGTCAATTATAAACATGAATGTGTATTATCTTCGCAAGCATGAGGTAGAATATGAACTTAAGATCAGAGGTTTAAATACTGATGGTAATGCAAATGAACTTAGAAGGCGACTACAGCAAAGCATGGCTAATAATGAGGAAATTAGTGTAGCTGTGGTCAATTCCTTAGATGTTTCGCAGGAGCTGAAGGAATGTGAGGCAAAGCTTCACGACTTATCGACTTGTGTTGTTGATTATGAGGGTAATTTTCATGACAATGAATACCACCGTATAGTTGCTCGCTTGTTTCATCTTTATTTGCGTATTGGAAGAATTCCAGTTGCTGCAGATGCTGACAACGACCAAGAGAGTGACAAATCGGAGTTACAAGCTAAAACTAAGGAAATAATAGACTCTCTTAAGGCCCAGTTTTCAGGTGGGAAAGGAGATCAGGTGGATACGGCTAAGGTTGTCATTCCTTCTACACATCTGTCTGCACCGTCCACAACTGATTGTGGGAAGGAAGGCGATAGTAATGCTGGTGGCCATGTTTTGCCTGCACGTCGTATTCTTAGTCTTCGTTCAGATGCTAATATGGAACATAATTTACCTGTACAGCGGCTCAGCCTACCTACTGAAATTAGGAAAGGGTCTGCGGTAGTTAACAGCTCAAATTCTGCGCATGTTGAGGAAGTAATGGATACCAATCCTCTCAGGGAAACTTCTGGTCCTGGTGTCCGTCCTAAGTATGTTCCTGTTTACAAGTGGGGAATCAAGTTTGACAATAATGGATCTAGTGTTGCTGCCTTTTTGGAACGTGTTGAGGAACTGCGCAGAGCTCGCGGAGTTACTCATAGTGAACTTTTTGAATCAGCTGTTGATCTTTTCTCTGGCCCCGCTCTTGTTTGGTACAGAGCTTCTACCAGTAGGATTCACTCATGGACACAGTTATGTAGGGAACTGCGAGAGGTATTTCAGCCCCCTGACTACGACTTCCGACTTCAGCAAGAAATTTTCAACAGAGTCCAAGGAGAACAAGAATCTATTGACCTGTACATGGCAGCTATGGAAGGCTTGTACGGTAGGCTATCTGTCCGGATTCCAGAATCGACTCGTCTGGCCCAGATCTTTAATAATTTGCACCCACAGCTGCAGGACAGACTTGCATTGTTTGATATTAAGAGTCTAGATGATCTGCGTTTTATGGGACGTCGAGCAGAAGCAGGTCGCTTGCGAACTTCAAGGCCTAGACCTTCTCCCAGGATTGATTCTGCATTGGAACCTGATCTAGCTTACTGGGAACCCCATTGGAATAGAAGAGTGATCACAGATAGAGTAGCTACCGTGCAACATAAATTTTCTGGTAGCCATTCTGACATCACCTGTTGGAATTGTGGAACAGTTGGTCACCGGTTCAAAGATTGTCATAGGCCCAGGAGGAAATTTTGCTATGGCTGTGGAAAAGATGATACCTTAAAAAGGGACTGTGTTTCTTGCCATCCAAAAAGACTTGTAGAGCAGGGAATCAGTGAAGTAAATGAAGTTGATTCCCAGAAACATTCCACTACTATCCAATTAAGTTATTTGATTAAGAACCAAATCAATGATCCTAGGCCGTACTTATCTGTCCGAGTGTTTGGCAAAAAGACTACTGCTTTGTTGGATTCAGGAGCCTCGCATACCATTTTGGGTAAAGATGGGATGTGGATTATTGATACTTACCCTGCTCATCTTCACTTGACTAATGATAAATTTGTAGAAACTGCGGATGCACAGCGTCATGAGGTTAGTGGGTTCGTGGTCTTACCTATCACGTTGAAAGGAAGGACGGAGCATTTGAAGGTTTTGGTGGTGCCAACTTTACATCAGTCCTTGATATTAGGCATTGACTTTTGGGAAGCCATGCATATTGTTGCTGACTTTCACAATAGGGAGTGGCATTTTGCAAATAAACTGCGTACAGCATTTTGTAGCTCTGTTGATGGTATCAGATCAGAGGAGCATCTATCCGTAGACGAAAAGGCTAGGTTGAAGGAAATTGTGGACGGCTTTTTCAAGGACGAACCTAAAGTATTAGGCCGCACTGATCGAGTTCAGCATGTTATCGACACGGGAGATTCCCCAGCAATTAAACAACGGTATTTTCCGGTGTCACCAGCCAGACAAGCGCTTATAGACAAGGAATTGGCTCAAATGTTAGAATTGGGTGTAGTAGAGCCATCTAAGAGTGAATGGTCTTCTCCGATCTTCTTAATCGATAAGCCTGATGGCTCAAAGAGGTTTGTTGTTGATTTTCGCAAGGTTAATGCAGTAAGTAAAAAGGACGCCTATCCGTTGCCAAACGTAACATCCATCCTTGATAGACTTAGGGATGCCAAATTTATCTCCAGTCTGGACATTTGCAGTGCCTACTGGCAAATTCCACTTGAAAAGGATAGCAAGGAAAAAACAGCCTTTACAATTCCCGGAAGAGGGCTGTTTCATTTCGTCACTATGCCCTTTGGACTTTGTGGTGCACCCGCTACATGGCAAAGATTCGTGGACAATGTGCTAGGTCCTGACTTAGAGCCATACGTGTTTGTCTATTTGGATGACATAATTATAGTCACACCCACTTTTCAGAAGCATCTAGATATATTGTCTGAAATATTTAAGCGAGTCCGTGAAGCTAAACTTACCTTGAATCAAGAAAAATGTAAATTTTGTAGAAGTGAGTTAAAATACCTGGGCTATGTAGTTAGTAAAGAGGGTCTACACGTCGACCCAGAGAAGGTGAAGGCCATTGTGGACCTTCCAGTTCCTAAGAATCAGAAGGAAGTCCGCCAAGTGTGTGGAACCGCATCGTGGTATAGGAGATTTATTCCAGATTTTGCCAGCAGAATGTACCCACTCACGTCTCTCCTCAGAAAACGTTCAAAATTTGAGTGGACCCAAGAGGCTGACCAAGCATTTCAGGACATTAAGGCTTGTTTAATCTCTGCTCCAATCTTGACATGCCCTGACTTCACTAAACCTTTCATTATCTCATGCGATGCTTCAGGCTATGGTCTAGGAGCCGTCCTTAGCCAGAGTAGTGGACAAAGCGAGGTGGTGGTTGCGTATGCCAGCCGAACTCTAACAAGACAAGAGCAGAACTACTCTGCTACTGAGCGCGAGTGCCTAGCTGTAATCTGGGCCATTGAGAAATTCAGACCGTACGTTGAAGACACCCGGTTCACAGTGATCACTGATCACTATAGTTTGTTGTGGTTAAATAACCTTAAAGATCCGGTTGGACGTTTAGCTAGATGGGCTACACGTTTGCAATCTTATGATTTTCAACTAGTCCATCGTAAGGGTAAGGAAAATATTGTCCCAGATATGTTGTCCCGCTCCATGCCTATTTCTGAAGAGGAGAAAAGCCCTGAACAGCCTACTGTGTTTGCAGTTATGGAAATACCAAATGAGGTGAAAGATCGGTGGTACAACAATATGTTGAAAAGAGTTAAAGAGCAATGTGACAGTTATCGTCAGTGGCGTATTGAAGGTAAGCAACTTTGGAAGAAAGTTGAAGCGCTTGACCCATCACTCGATGAAGATACTTGGCGACTGGTACTACCTAAAGAATTGCGATCTATGGCGATTGAAGGCTGCCACGCCCCACCAACATGTGGACACCAAGGCGTATTGAAGACCTTTAAGAGGATGCAACAACGTTTCTATTGGCCGAATATGAGGAAGGACATTGCTTCCTATATTTCAAAATGTCACGTTTGCCAATGTACCAAATATGACCAACAACGGCCAGCTGGCATGATGGGCAGTTACCGTGGTGTGGATGCCCCTTTCAAGATGTTGGCTGCTGATCTCATTGGGCCTCTACCTCGATCCATGAAAGGATTCAAATATCTCTCTGTTGTTACGGACACCTTTACAAAATTTACAATTTTACGTCCTCTTAGAGCAGCTACAGCCAAACTTGTAGCGCAACACCTGGAAAATGATGTTTTTCTAATGTTTGGGATACCAAAATATATCATTTGCGATAACGGTTCAGAATATATTGGAAGACCTGTGACCCAATTAGCAAGGAGTTATAACTGTAAGATACTGCTTAATGCCAGCCGACATCCTCAGGCAAACCCTGCTGAACGTGTGAATCGTGACATCGTGTCTATGCTACGAGCTTATGTGAAGGACAATCACCGTGATTGGGACAAATATATTCCACAGATTGGTTTTGCCTTGCGCACCGCTCATCACGAGTCCACAAAGCATACTCCTGCGTTCCTAAATTTTGGGAGGGAACTTGCCATTTCCGGTCCGGGTTTCGAGGTTCTGCAAGATGGGGATACTCCAGATATTGAAGATTGTCAGCAATATGGGGAAAAATTGAAGGAGCTAAAAGGTTTCTACCAAGAAGTTTCTGACAGACTTAAGGAAGCGCATATGAAGAATGTCAAGAGATACAACTTTAGGAGGAGACACGTAGAGTTTAAAGTTAATGACCTTGTGCTAAAAAGAAATTACCCTCAGTCGGATGCTTCTAAACACTTTTCGGCGAAGTTGGCACCCCGCTTTATTGGACCACTTGTTGTGACACGGAAAATCTCAAGTTTAGTATATTCTCTGGCCGATCTAAAAGGAAAAGCACTTGGTAACTGGCATGTCACTGATCTGAAGAAGTATGTTCAGGATTAGAAAATTTGGGAAATTTTCTAATCCTGAACATACTTCTTCAGATCAGTGACATGCCAGTTACCAAGTGCTTTTCCTTTTAGATCGGCCAGAGAATATACTAAACTTGAGATTTTCCGTGTCACAACAAGTGGTCCAATAAAGCGGGGTGCCAACTTCGCCGAAAAGTGTTTAGAAGCATCCGACTGAGGGTAATTTCTTTTTAGCACAAGGTCATTAACTTTAAACTCTACGTGTCTCCTCCTAAAGTTGTATCTCTTGACATTCTTCATATGCGCTTCCTTAAGTCTGTCAGAAACTTCTTGGTAGAAACCTTTTAGCTCCTTCAATTTTTCCCCATATTGCTGACAATCTTCAATATCTGGAGTATCCCCATCTTGCAGAACCTCGAAACCCGGACCGGAAATGGCAAGTTCCCTCCCAAAATTTAGGAACGCAGGAGTATGCTTTGTGGACTCGTGATGAGCGGTGCGCAAGGCAAAACCAATCTGTGGAATATATTTGTCCCAATCACGGTGATTGTCCTTCACATAAGCTCGTAGCATAGACACGATGTCACGATTCACACGTTCAGCAGGGTTTGCCTGAGGATGTCGGCTGGCATTAAGCAGTATCTTACAGTTATAACTCCTTGCTAATTGGGTCACAGGTCTTCCAATATATTCTGAACCGTTATCGCAAATGATATATTTTGGTATCCCAAACATTAGAAAAACATCATTTTCCAGGTGTTGCGCTACAAGTTTGGCTGTAGCTGCTCTAAGAGGACGTAAAATTGTAAATTTTGTAAAGGTGTCCGTAACAACAGAGAGATATTTGAATCCTTTCATGGATCGAGGTAGAGGCCCAATGAGATCAGCAGCCAACATCTTGAAAGGGGCATCCACACCACGGTAACTGCCCATCATGCCAGCTGGCCGTTGTTGGTCATATTTGGTACATTGGCAAACGTGACATTTTGAAATATAGGAAGCAATGTCCTTCCTCATATTCGGCCAATAGAAACGTTGTTGCATCCTCTTAAAGGTCTTCAATACGCCTTGGTGTCCACATGTTGGTGGGGCGTGGCAGCCTTCAATCGCCATAGATCGCAATTCTTTAGGTAGTACCAGTCGCCAAGTATCTTCATCGAGTGATGGGTCAAGCGCTTCAACTTTCTTCCAAAGTTGCTTACCTTCAATACGCCACTGACGATAACTGTCACAAATCACAAGTGGTCTTAGACCTCCTGTTTCCCGACCCTCCCGTAACGTTCAAACTGATACAAGGCAACGGGCCCATCCACCTCCTCGGCAACCACTCAGTTGGATCTGGAGAAATGGTTGGTGAAGATGATGAAGACGATGAACTAGAAGATGAACTGGATGAAGAGGACATGGATGACTTGGATGACATTCCAGATAGAAACAGTATTGAAGATAAGAAGAGAAAGTTACAACAGCAGGCTTCAAATTCAAAACCAAAGGCCAAAAAATCCAAAACTGAAGATGAGAAATAGTTGATTTTTAACTTTTGGTATACAAAACTGCAACATCGCAAAAGACTGCATCAACTCGTCATCAACAGTTTTTCTTTATTTAAGAAGTGTTGTGAGTTCATGTGGACTATGGACATCTTTGCCGTGTTGTGTTGAATTTTACATCTTATTAAGAACCAGTACCTTAATCAATTATGTTAAGTTTTAACAATATGATAAAAAGGCCAGCTGACGACACTTTTTTAGTCAAATGTAACACTTAATTAGTTTAATTTAAAATGTGCATTCCCCTAATAACTTGTATAGAACAACATGTAATATAGTCACTTATTGTTCTAAAGAAAATTGTTATTTACTTTAAATAAAAATCCTCTGGGGGTTTCTCAATCCAATACTGTTAACAGTCTGTACTTTCATGTTCCTTTAGTTTAATTTTCCTACTATGTCAGATTAGCTTGCGCCTCACGTAAATTATTGAGGCTGTGAACTGTATTTTCATATTATTCATTCATTTTAAAACAATACAAAATATTTGTAGTTAAAAAAAAAAATTTGTCACGCCTGTCCGCATAAAACTTTGCTAGCTCAGGGAGAAGGGGTGGGGTTCTTCTAAGAGACAGGCCAAGTATAAGGGAAAAGTTTTTAGTAGCTATCACCCAAATAAATGTTTCCAAGTTCATCAATAGTAGCTAGGGATTAGGGCGCCACCTTGTTGACCTAATAATGGCAGGACTCCAACAAGGAAACTTTCCTGCAGGTGTAAGATGTACTGATGATTGTAAAAGTTCCGTTCTAGCACTATATCATGAACTATGTAAATAAATAGTTCTCCCTGTGGTTAGCCAGGAGTTTAAAACAAAAGAAAACTGTTAAACTAAACACAACTACCTGAAAACAAAACAAAATAAATACTTATTCTCGTCACAAAATTTAAAAACACAACATGTTAGTGTGAACTGAAAAACTGAACTCTTTTATTCCCAAAACATAACTTATTGTTGAACAGAAAACAAATGTTAGAAACATACATATGAATAAATTAAGTTAAAATAAATAACAGCTGATCATCTGTTTACAAATCGATCGTTCACACATGATAACTGTTTACCTTAACGTCTTGACTGTAATACAACTCCATGCACAGCAAAAATTTATATGTCACAAACACTCCCCTTCCTCCAGAAAATTTTATGCGGACAGGCGTGTCAAATTTTTGCTTTGCTGTAATCGCCTTCTACGTTCATTGGCACTACCATCAGTATTTAAACCTCTGATCTTAAGTTCATATTCTACCTCCTGCTTGCGAAGATGATACACATTCATGTTGATAATTGACACCAAGTTCCAGAGTGAATCAGAAAATTGCATATACTTTTTACAAGACACTTATATAAAAACACAAGACACTATATGCTTTAAAAAAAAAATCTGATAGTATATCTTAATTCTTCTATTGTTCCCAAAATCTATAGCATAAGCCCCACGTTGGGCGCCATTTGTTGTGACACGGAAAATCTCAAGTTTAGTATATTCTCTGGCCGATCTAAAAGGAAAAGCACTTGGTAACTGGCATGTCACTGATCTGAAGAAGTATGTTCAGGATTAGAAAATTTGGGAAATTTTCTGGAGGAAGGGGAGTGTTTGTGACATTTCAATTTTTGCTGTGCATGGAGTTGTATTACAGTCAAGACTTTGAGGTAAACAGTTGTTATGTGTGAACGATCGATTTGTAAACAGACGATCAGCTGTTATTTATTTTAACTTAATCTATTCATATGTATGTTTCTAACATTTGTTTTCTGTTCAACAATAAGTTATGTTTTGGGAATAAAAGAGTTCAGTTTTTCAGTTCACACTAACATGTTGTGTTTTTAAATTTTGTGACGAGGATAAGTATTTATTTTGTTTTGTTTTGTTTTTAGGTAGTTGTGTTTAGTTTAACAGTTTTCTTTTGTTTTAAACTCCTGGCTAACCACAGGGAGAACTATTTATTTACATAGTTCATGATATAGTGCTAGAACGGAACTTTTACAATCATCAGTACATCTTACACCTGCAGGAAAGTTTCCTTGTTGGAGTCCTGCCATTATTAGGTCAACAAGGTGGCGCCCTAATCCCTAGCTACTATTGATGAACTTGGAAACATTTATTTGGGTGATAGCTACTAAAAACTTTTCCCTTATACTTGGCCTGTCTCTTAGAAGAACCCTGAGACCCATCCCCCCCCCCCAAAGCTGGAAGCGTGCCAACTGGGGGATGGCTCAAAACGAGTAAAGCGATGGGATCACGGGTGGCAGTTGAAGGGTCCAAAATAAAACTCGGCAGCTGAGCGAAACTAATTTATTACCAAAAAACCACTATTAACATAATCAACTACAGGGTGTATGGCCTATCTGCAGTTTAGCCTGAGACACCCCAAAACGTAAGAAAAATATTAAGTCCCAAATAAAAGTGAAAATTTAGAAAACTTTTGGATCACAACACTTTAACCCGGCAATTTAGCCCACACATCCCTCGATTCCACCGGGCCAGGGAGTAAGCCGGAATCCCTGGGCAGCTCCGAATTAAAAATTAAGCAAAGCACAATAATCCCCTTTTGGTGAAAGTTTAAAAAAATTAAACAATTAAAAAGAAAATCTAACACGGTACCGTTCGAGTAAAAATGCACTTCAAGACATCTATAATACAATTAACAACAACAAAAATAAATAACGATCACTAGGCCTAAACATTTAAATAAATAAATAACATAACTTAACAATGGGGACCTAACCAATATAAAATCTAAAAAAAATATAACAACCAAATACTAAGTAAACTAAATAACAATAAATATAGATATAAATAAATATTAACATCAAAATAAAAATCTTTGGGTATTTTAAAAGTTTTTTCCCTCTTTAATAAAAAAAAATTAAGTCCCCATGGCTGTGTTGCAAAAATCACTTTTCTGGGTTTTAGGCCTAGGCCACATAAAGTTCCACAGATTTTTTTTCTTCTTTTTTCTTATATTTCACTGCCCTTTTCTTTTCTGTTTTTCTTTTTATAAATTAAAAATCCACATCAAAAACCCCCAGCTCAGCCGCCGGGAACAAAAAAGAACACACTGACCTGAGGACTGAAGAATTATACCCAGAGCTGTAGAGAGGGTAGCGGGCGAAACCAGGCTCCAGCATGGTCCTCAGGCCAGGCGAGCAGTGCAGAAGATCGAAATTCCCCCGGACGGCAGGCTGAGGGCTGAAAGTCCCACTCGAGGACCCTGGAGTTTTAGTGTGTCTAGCCAAACATAACTAGATTCTGCAGGCAGCACAAGACAACTGACCAGACAGGTCAACCGGACAGAAGCTGCTGGAACCCGGAACGAAACGGAACTGGGCCAACGGCTACCAAAGTACGCAAATCGCCGGGCAAAAGCGAATCTCAGGCAGCCTGGCAGACAACAACGAAAAAACGAAACTGTACCGGTCCAAGACCCGGTACAACCTCCCTCTGCAAACCTCAACACACCCAGGCAGGGGAGAACTCGGTACCTCAGGGAACCAAACAGAAGAAGAAGAACCTCCAAAGAGTGGTGCTCCAAGGACGCCAAAGAGAAACTAAGAGGGGAAACCCCTCAAACAGGGAGCGAACTACCCTGACGGTCGGGCCCGACCAGAAAAGAGACAAAGGAGACTCTCTCAGAACAGCCACCTAGGGCGCAGAGGTGATCAATCTCTTTGCCCCAAGAAACCCCCAGGAACACCAACTCCTGGATCAACCGTTCCCCGGAAAGCCTTAAGCTGGGACACATGGGCTTTCCTGAACACCCTGCCTGACTGGGGATCAACCAGCAGAGCAGTCACCGGTGACAAAAACCTGTCGATGCGGTGGGGACCAGACCACCGATAGCACAACTTGGCAGCTCTTCGTTCCGCGGCCGAACTGACCGGGTGAGCCTGACAAAGAACCAGATCTCCAACCTGAAAAGGGTTAGGAGTACGACCCTTATCATACCTCCTCCTTACTCTCTCTCTAGCACGTAGCAGGTTGCGCCGAGCAGCCCGCCACGTGGACACTACGTCAGTGGCACCTGGCGTAGGTAGAAGATCCTCTAACCTCCACAAGTTGGACAAAGGGTAGTTAGGAGGGTAGCCATGTAGAATTTCGAAGGGAGTGGCATTGTGACTCTCATGCTTGGAAGAATTAAAAGCAAGCTGGAGCCAAGAGAGACTCTCATCCCAGGTGTTCTGCTTCTCAGCATGGAAGGTAATAAGGGCAGACCGAAGATTGCGGTTGAACCGCTCTGCATGAGAAGGCTGTGGGTAATAAGGAGAGGTAGTCACATGCCTGATACCATTGCCAAAACAGAACCTACGAAACTCATGGGAGGTAAACTGGCTACCGTTGTCGGACACAAGAGTGGAAGGCACACCAAAGTGCTGGAAGAGTTGGGACTGGAGAGCACGGATGGTGAGCTTAGCCGTGGCACTCCGAAGTGGGAAAAGCCAAACGAACTTCGAGAAAGCATCCACACAAACAAGTAGGTAGGAGCTACCTGACTTGCTACGGGGAAAAGGACCCACGTAGTCGATGAACACCTTCTCAAAAGGACGCTCGGCCACCTCAGAAGATAACAACCCTAACCTTGCATTCTGACTAGGCTTGCTGAGAGAGCACAGGTGACAAGCCCGCACTCTGCCAGCAACATCCCGGTCCATGCCCTTCCAGATGAAGTACCTACGAATCTTAGCGATGGTCTTATGAATGCCAAGATGACCGCCCACAAGGGAAGAGTGATAATACTGAAAGACCATCGGTACTAGATGACTAGGCAGCACTACACGGGGTTCACCCCTCTGTCGAGGACGGCAACAGAGTACCCCTTTGGACAGAAAATAGGGAGGGTGGGCACCTCCCTCTTGAAGCTCACCTAAGATGACTGACAGCTCGGGATCTTTCTGCTGATGGGACAGTAGGTCGTCAAAAGCCAGAGGAAAATCCAGAAGAACAGCACCACACTGAGCAACAGCCTCAGTCGGTGGATCACTGGGTTCGTGGTACATGCGGGAAAGAGCATCCGCGATGACATTCTGGGTACCCCTAAGATGTTGGACTCGGAACTTGAAAGCAGAAATTTTGACCACCCAGCGACCAATTTTCCCCAGCTGTCTGGGATGGGCAAGAAGCCAAGACAGTGCCTGATTGTCTGTCTCCAGCAAGAACTCAGCGTGTTCCAAGAAACGCCGAAACTTGTCCGTCCCAAAGACAACAGCCAGACACTCTAACTCATAGATGGAAGAAGCTTTCCTTTCCTGGTGAGACAACGTCCTCGAAGCAAAAGCGATGGGCTGCCTGACCCCATCAAACTCCTGAGAAAGAACAGCAGCAATGGCGGAGGAGGAGGCATCAGTCTGAAGAATAAATTCTCTACTAAAATCAGGCATCCGCAGGACAGGAGGTTGCATGATAGCCTCCTTAAGAGCATCAAAGGCAGTCTGCTGAGCTTGGCCCCACACAAAAGGGACACCTTTCTTTCGCAGCTCGTTCAACGGGGCAGCAAGCTCGGCCACGTTAGGGATGAAGCGACGGTAAAAATTCACCATCCCCACAAAACGGGCAATCCCCTTGGCATCTCTGGGAGGAGGAAAATCCCGAATGCCCTGGGTCCTCGCAGGATCTATGCAGACGCCTCGAGAAGAGATAAGATGACCCAGAAAAGAAATCTCAGGACGAGCAAAAGTGACTTTCTCTGGATTGACGGTAAGGCCAGCTGATTTGAGGCGACTAAGAACTTCCTCCAGATGTTGCATGTGTTCCCCGAAAGTCTCACTGTAGACAAGAAGATCGTCCAGGTAATTGAAAACAAACTTGAACTTCACATCATGGAAGATGGAATCAAGCAGACGAGTAAGAGTCTGGGCACCCACAGCAAGACCCATAGGAACCCTAGTGAACTGGTAAAGATTCCAGGGAACACAGAAGCTAGTCATAGGCCGTGATTCCTTCTTCAATGGAATCTGATGGTAGGCCTGGTTCAAATCGAACACACTGAAAAACTTAGCCTTACCGAACCACTGCCGACCACTCCATTCCACCCATGAAACCCATTCAACAAAGTAACCAAGCGGATTGCCTAAGTTTTTTTTTTTTTTTTTTTTTTTTTTTTTTAGTTAAATTATTTATTAGGATTTTCTAATTGTTTTGCTTTTTAAATAATTTTTATTTATTATTATTATTTTTTTTTTTTTTTTTTTACAATACCAAGACACCTTGACGGTAGGTCGGCCAACCATGACCTACTAACAGGGAAACACCCACCGTCAACAACCGAGAGATTTTTTTTTTTTTTTTTTTTTTTTTTTTTTTTTTTTTTTTTTTTTTTTAGGCAACCACGCTCTGCTACCAATTGAGACCCATCCCCCCCCCCCCAAAGCTGGAAGCGTGCCAACTGGGGGATGGCTCAAAACGAGTAAAGCGATGGGATCACGGGTGGCAGTTGAAGGGTCCAAAATAAAACTCGGCAACTGAGCGAAACTAATTTATTACCAAAAAACCACTATTAACATAATCAACTACAGGGTGTATGGCCTATCTGCAGTTTAGCCTGAGACACCCCAAAACGTAAGAAAAATATTAAGTCCCAAATAAAAGTGAAAATTTAGAAAACTTTTGGATCACAACACTTTAACCCGGCAATTTAGCCCACACATCCCTCGATTCCACCGGGCCAGGGAGTAAGCCGGAATCCCTGGGCAGCTCCGAATTAAAAATTAAGCAAAGCACAATAATCCCCTTTTGGTGAAAGTTTAAAAAAATTAAACAATTAAAAAGAAAATCTAACACGGTACCGTTCGAGTAAAAATGCACTTCAAGACATCTATAATACAATTAACAACAACAAAAATAAATAACGATCACTAGGCCTAAACATTTAAATAAATAAATAACATAACTTAACAATGGGGACCTAACCAATATAAAATCTAAAAAAAATATAACAACCAAATACTAAGTAAACTAAATAACAATAAATATAGATATAAATAAATATTAACATCAAAATAAAAATCTTTGGGTATTTTAAAAGTTTTTTCCCTCTTTAATAAAAAAAAATTAAGTCCCCATGGCTGTGTTGCAAAAATCACTTTTCTGGGTTTTAGGCCTAGGCCACATAAAGTTCCACAGATTTTTTTTCTTCTTTTTTCTTATATTTCACTGCCCTTTTCTTTTCTGTTTTTCTTTTTATAAATTAAAAATCCACATCAAAAACCCCCAGCTCAGCCGCCGGGAACAAAAAAGAACACACTGACCTGAGGACTGAAGAATTATACCCAGAGCTGTAGAGAGGGTAGCGGGCGAAACCAGGCTCCAGCATGGTCCTCAGGCCAGGCGAGCAGTGCAGAAGATCGAAATTCCCCCGGACGGCAGGCTGAGGGCTGAAAGTCCCACTCGAGGACCCTGGAGTTTTAGTTTGTCTAGCCAAACATAACTAGATTCTGCAGGCAGCACAAGACAACTGACCAGACAGGTCAACCGGACAGAAGCTGCTGGAACCCGGAACGAAACGGAACTGGGCCAACGGCTACCAAAGTACGCAAATCGCCGGGCAAAAGCGAATCTCAGGCAGCCTGGCAGACAACAACGAAAAAACGAAACTGTACCGGTCCAAGACCCGGTACAACCCCACCCCTTCTCCCTGAGCTAGCAAAGTTTTATGCGGACAGGCGTGACAGTATATTATGCACTCTAAATGAGTCCGGTCAAGGTATTTTAGTATTTGAAGTGTCCTCATTTTTAACAGCAACACACAATCCACCATAAGGAGTAATTTTATATAGAATTGAAACCAGGTTTCTAAATATTTGTATATACGAATACATATTTTTAATTTGGATCACTGTTTAGTTATTTTAATCTCCCTTTGATCATCAAGACTGTGTCGTCAGAATAAAAGTAGCTTTACATAGATTAAATAGTTTTTTAATTAGCATAATACGTGTCAGTACATATACAGTAAAAGTGAACGTCACACAACACAAATATATTTCAATATAAGCACAAAATGTACAAATATATTACAATATCATTACATAATGCACAAATATATTACAATATCATTACAAAATACACAAATGTATAAAATATCATTACAAAATAGACAAATATATTACAATATCACTACAAAATGCACAAATATATTACAAAACCATTGAAAAATACACAAATACTTTTTTGTAGCATTTACTCACGTATTTAATAATACTTAATCCTAACAAAAATTTCATATGGATTACAACAAGACCAAATAATTTTTTACGTCCTCTAGAACCCAAGAAACAAAGTTTCAGGGAATTGATAAGAATTTTTGTTGTTGAGAAGTTGAAATTCTAACATTTATGAATATATAGGAAACATTCCCAAAATTTACGTATTAAAATATAAATAGGATACATTAACTTTTTTTAGTAATAACAGTGCAAATTTGATGTACTGTAAAAACTAGTTAAAATTCCGCTACCTTTTTGTTACGACTAGGATAAAAATTATCAAAACTTGGAATAAAATTTAAAAAATTTATTTATTATAACGAAAAATTTAACGAAGAAAACAATAGTGACATTGAAGTTTTTATAAGCCTCGTAGTCTCTTAGTAAACAACCTTCAAACTCTTGTGCCTATAATTTCTGCATTACCGTTGTATTGTATCTTACAAACACATGCAATAATAGCAATAGAAAAAGCGCTATAAATGATTGTCAATCATAAGTTATTTGACATTTACTAATCACCACTGTGGATATATACGAACTGCTGCAGCCCTGGCCGATATATACGAACTGCTGCAGCCCTGGCCGATATATACGAACTGCTGCAGCCCTGGCCGATATATACGAACTGCTGCAGCCCTGGCCGATATATACGAACTGCTGCAGCCCTGGCCGATATATACGAACTGCTGCAGCCCTGGCCGATATATACGAACTGCTGCAGCCCTGGCCGATATATACGAACTGCTGCAGCCCTGGCCGATATATACGAACTGCTGCAGCCCTGGCCGATATATACGAACTGCTGCAGCCCTGGCCGATATATACGCACTGCTGCAGCCCTGGCCGATATATACGCACTGCTGCAGCCCTGGCCGATATATACGAACTGCTGCAGCCCTGGCCGATATATACGAACTGCTGCAGCCCTGGCCGATATATACGCACTGCTGCAGCCCTGGCCGATATATACGAACTGCTGCAGCCCTGGCCGATATATACGAACTGCTGCAGCCCTGGCCGATATATACGAACTGCTGCAGTACTGGCCGATATATACGAACTGCTGCAGTACTGGCCGATATATACGAACTGCTGCAGCCCTGGCCGATATATACGAACTGCTGCAGCCCTGGCCGATATATACGAACTGCTGCAGCCCTGGCCGATATATACGAACTGCTGCAGCCCTGGCCGATATATACGAACTGCTGCAGTACTGGCCGATATATACGAACTGCTGCAGTACTGGCCGATATATACGAACTGCTGCAGCCCTGGCCGATATATACGAACTGCTGCAGCCCTGGCCGAAATATACGAACTGCTGCAGCCCTGGCCGATATATACGAACTGCTGCAGCCCTGGCCGATATATACGAACTGCTGCAGCCCTGGCCGATATATACGAACTGCTGCAGCCCTGGCCGATATATACACATTGCTGCAGCCCTGGCCGATATATACGAACTGCTGCAGCTCTGGCCGATATATACGAACTGCTGCAGCCCTGGCCGATATATACGAACTGCTGCAGCCCTGGCCGATATATACGAACTGCTGCAGCCCTGGCCGATATATACGAACTGCTGCAGCCCTGGCCGATATATACGAACTGCTGCAGCCTTGGCCGATATATACGAACTGCTGCAGCCCTGGCCGATATATACGAACTGCTGCAGCCCTGGCCGATATATACGAACTGCTGCAGCCCTGGCCGATATATACGAACTGCTGCAGCCCTGGCCGATATATACGAACTGCTGCAGCCCTGGCCGATATATACGAACTGCTGCAGCCCTGGCCGATATATACGAACTGCTGCAGCCCTGGCCGATATATACGAACTGCTGCAGCCCTGGCCGATATATACGAACTGCTGCAGCCCTGGTTGATATATACGAACTGCTGCAGCCCTGGTTGATATATACGAACTGCTGCAGCCCTGGCCGATATATACGAACTGCTGCAGCCCTGGCCGATATATACGACCTGCTGCAGCCCTGGCCGATATATACGAACTGCTGCAGCCCTGGCCGATGTATACGAACTGCTGCAGCCCTGGCCGATATATACGAACTGCTGCAGCCCTGGCCGATATATACGAACTGCTGCAGCCCTGGCCGATATATACGAACTGCTGCAGCCCTGGCCGATATATACGAACTGCTGCAGTACTGGCCGATATATACGAACTGCTGCAGCCCTGGCCGATATATACGAACTGCTGCAGCCCTGGCCGATATATACGAACTGCTGCAGTACTGGCCGATACATACGAACTGCTGCAGCCCTGGCCGATACATACGAACTGCTGCAGTACTGGCCGATACATACGAACTGCTGCAGCCCTGGCCGATATATACGAACTGCTGCAGCCCTGGCCGATATATACGAACTGCTGCAGCCCTGGCCGATATATACGAACTGCTGCAGTACTGGCCGATATATACGAACTGCTGCAGCCCTGGCCGATATATACGAACTGCTGCAGCCCTGGCCGATATATACGAACTGCTGCAGTACTGGCCGATATATACGAACTGCTGCAGCCCTGGCCGATATATACGAACTGCTGCAGCCCTGGCCGATATATACGAACTGCTGCAGCCCTGGCCGATATATACGAACTGCTGCAGCCCTGGCCGATATATACGAACTGCTGCAGTACTGGCCGATATATACGAACTGCTGCAGCCCTGGCCGATATATACGAACTGCTGCAGCCCTGGCCGATATATACGAACTGCTGCAGCCCTGGCCGATATATACGAACTGCTGCAGCCCTGGCCGATATATACGAACTGCTGCAGCCCTGGCCGATATATACGAACTGCTGCAGCCCTGGCCGATATATACGAACTGCTGCAGCCCTGGCCGATACATACGCACTGCTGCAGCCCTGGCCGATATATACGAACTGCTGCAGCCCTGGCCGATATATACGAACTGCTGCAGCCCTGGCCGATACATACGCACTGCTGCAGCCCTGGCCGATATATACGAACTGCTGCAGTACTGGCCGATATATACGAACTGCTGCAGCCCTGGCCGATACATACGCACTGCTGCAGCCCTGGCCGATATATACGAACTGCTGCAGCCCTGGCCGATATATACGAACTGCTGCAGTACTGGCCGATATATACGAACTGCTGCAGCCCTGGCCGATATATACGAACTGCTGCAGCCCTGGCCGATATATACGAACTGCTGCAGTACTGGCCGATATATACGAACTGCTGCAGCCCTGGCCGATACATACGCACTGCTGCAGCCCTGGCCGATATATACGAACTGCTGCAACCCTGGCCGATATATACGAACTGCTGCAGCCCTGGCCGATATATACGAACTGCTGCAGTACTGGCCGATATATACGAACTGCTGCAGCCCTGGCCGATATATACGAACTGCTGCAGCCCTGGCCGATATATACGAACTGCTGCAGTACTGGCCGATATATACGAACTGCTGCAGCCCTGGCCGATACATACGCACTGCTGCAGCCCTGGCCGATATATACGAACTGCTGCAGCCCTGGCCGATACATACGCCTGCTGCAGCCCTGGCCGATATATACGAACTGCTGCAGCCCTGGCCGATATATACGAACTGCTGCAGTACTGGCCGATATATACCAACTGCTGCAGTACTGGCCGATATATACGAACTGCTGCAGCCCTGGCCGATACATACGCACTGCTGCAGCCCTGGCCGATATATACGCACTGCTGCAGCCCTGGCCGTTACATACGCACTGCCGCAGCCCTGGCCGATATATACGAACTGCTGCAGTACTGGCCGATATATACGAACTGCTGCAGCCCTGGCCGATACATATGCACTGCTGCAGCCCCGGCCGATATATACGAACTGCTGCAGCCCTGGCCGATACATACGCACTGCTGCAGCCCTGGCCGATATATACGAACTGCTGCAGTACTGGCCGATATATACTAACTGCTGCAGCCCTAGCCGATACATACGCCTGCTGCAGCCCTGGCCGATATATACGAACTGCTGCAGCCCTGGCCGATATATACGAACTGCTGCAGTACTGGCCGATATATACGAACTACTGCAGTACTGGCCGATATATACGAACTGCTGCAGCCCTGGCCGATACATACGCACTGCTGCAGCCCTGGCCGATATATACGCACTGCTGCAGCCCTGGCCGATACATACGCACTGCCGCAGCCCTGGCCGATATATACGAACTGCTGCAGTACTGGCCGATATATACGAACTGCTGCAGCCCTGGCCGATACATACGCACTGCTGCAGTACTGGCCGATATATACGAACTGCTGCAGCCCTGGCCGATACATACGCACTGCTGCAGCCCTGGCCGATATATACGAACTGCTGCAGTACTGGCCGATATATACGAACTGCTGCAGCCCTGGCCGATACATACGCACTGCTGCAGCCCTGGCCGATATATACGAACTGCTGCAGCCCTGGCCGATATATACGAACTGCTGCAACCCTGGCCGATACATACGCACTGCTGCAGCCCTGGCCGATATATTCGAACTGCTGCAGCCCTGGCCGATACATACGAACTGCTGCAGCTCTGGCCGATATATACGAACCGCTGCAGCCCTGGCCGATATATACGAACTGCTGCAGTCCTGGCCGATATATACGAACTGCTGCAGCCCTGGCCGATATATACGAACTGCTGCAGCCCTGGCCGATATATACGAACTGCTGCAGCCCTGGCCGATATATACGAACTGCTGCAGCCCTGGCCGATATATACGAACTGCTGCAGTCCTGGCCGATATATACGAACTGCTGCAGCCCTGGCCGATATATACGAACTGCTGCAGTCCTGGCCGATATATATGAACTGCTGCAGTCCTGGCCGATATATACGAACTGCTGCTGCCCTGGCCGATATATACGAACTGCTGCAGTCCTGGCCGATATATACGAACTGCTGCAGTCCTGGCCGATATATACGAACTGCTGCAGCCCTGGCCGATATATACGAACTGCTGCAGCCCTGGCCGAAATATACGCACTGCTGCAGCCCTGGCCGATATATACGCACTGCTGCAGCCCTGGCCGATATTTTTATTTTATTTTATTTGCATGCTTTAGAACAGTTTACAAAACCAGTTACACTAAAGCAGTTCAATTTATTCTTAAAGTTCATGCTGGGGTTTCTTGAGCTCACTTCATGCACATAATATAAACAATAATATTACTCTTATTAATAGATAAGTTAAATAAATAACTAAAAATATTACCAAAAGTAACATGCTTTAACCTAAAAGTAATAATAAATACAATAATATAATAAATAACAAATGAGGAATATAGCCTACTCTGAAGATTCATAACAGTAACTTAATATTGTATAAATTGGTGACTGATAATTTCTAATAAACAAATTTAAACAGTAATAAATACAATTTAACCTTAACAACATTTAAGTGCGCATATATATATATATATATATATATATATATATATATATATATATATATATAATAAAAACAAATAAATAAATAATAATAATAATAAATAATCATTCAGTAAAAATGATTATCAACATACATCAGATAACAAACTTATAAAAGTAAAAATAGTTATACATTTAATAAACTCAACGCTGTTAGGCATTTTGATTTAAAAATGTTTGGAGGGTCAAAAAATATGTCAATTTCCTGCTCGCTAGAGATTAGTAAATTGTAAGCTCTCATGAACTGAAAAAGAGGGGAAAAAGCATGAAGGCTGTGCGGCAGTATGGGAGAGTGAAAAGAAGTTTATTTCTACTTCGGAAGGTAGGCACACGGATAGACAGACCGGCCAAGCAAGCGGCATCATCCACCTCACCTCCGACCAGTCTGCACAGGAATACCAGACCCATGAGTGTTCTCCTCAGAGCCAGCTCCCGAAACCCAAACATCACTAGCAAATCACGATATGGAACCACATAAGTGTAAACATTAAAGCATTTGTAAAATACAAACCTTAAAAGTCGCTTTTGAACTCTTTCGAGTGCATCTTGGTAAGTTATGTGAAAAGGGTTCCAAATGACCGCTTCACTCTCCAACCTTGACCTAACCAAAGAGTAGTACAGGTTAACTATGGTTTTAATATTTCTAAAATTAACACTTTGTCTAAAGATCAATCCCATAATTTTACTACTTACAGCTATACATGATTCGACATGAGGATTAAAAGACAATGTATTAGTCATATGAACTCCTAAATCTTTAATCTGATTCACTCTAGTTATTGCAGTTCCATTTAGGAAATAGTCTGTTTCCATATAATCTTGAGCTCTTGTAAAAGTCATCAACTGACATTTTGTGACATTAAAAGACATTTTATTATTGATACTCCATTCTAAAACATTGTCTAAGTCTTGTTGCAAACTAATTGTATCCACAGGGCTCCTAATATGTTTAAATAATTTTAAATCGTCCGCAAATAGTAGGGCCTTTGACGATAAGATACAATCACTTAAATCATTGATTAAATTAGTGAACAAACAAGGCCCCAAATTCGAGCCCTGCGGCACACCGGACTGAACATTAAATGCAGTTGATGAGATTCCGTTGTAAAAAACAAATTGTCTTCTATTCATAATGTATGATTTAAAGAAATACAACAGATTATTTGAAATTCTGTAAAAATGTAGCTTGTTTAACAAAATTGAATGGTCTACTTTGTCAAACACCTTGGCCAGGTCAAGAAATAAAGCATCAGTTCGGGTCCCAGAATCCAGCCCCGAGGAAACATAATTTATGAAATTTAGTAAGTTTGTGTTGACTGATCTTCAGGGAATAAATCCGTGTTGACAATCAGAAACATATTTTTTAAAGTGACCAAATAAATGTTCATGTATAATCATCTCGAATATTTTAGCAGGTATCGATAAAACCGCCACTGGCCTATAGTTGATTATTTGATGTTTCTTACCATTTTTGAAAATAGGCGTCACTTTAGTAATTTTCCATTTTTCAGGAAATATATTTAATGTTAAACTTAAATTAAATAAAAATGTTAGGGGCTTAATTAATAATTCAGAACATCCTTTAACCAAGTACTGTGGGAGCAAATCAGGACCAGTGGTACGTTTTGATTTTAACTTTTTAATTGCATCCTGTACATCCCGACAGCAAAGGCGAGGCAGTGTGAGACAGGACACGCCGGCCCGACACGGCCCCTCCACCGCGCGCTCCACACTAGGCTCACTCATGTAGTGTTCGTACACCGAGCCAAAGTAATCTGCAAATGCAATGCCACCGCTGCTCCGCTATCATGTTTAACACCATTGTACTCCATAACATAACTTCGTTTTTTATCGGTCTTTCTATCTTTAATAAAATTCCAAAATTTACTACTATCTAGATGTAAAATGTTTTCCAGATTGTGCGCATAATTTCTATATGCTGTATTTATTTCATTTTTTACTAAAGTTCGTTGTGTTTTAGATAAGTTAAGAATTTGTATAGCGCCAGATTTTTTTCCACCGTTTTCTCAATTTTTCTTTAAGTTTCTAATTAGATATTATTGAGGGTGTAAACCAGAAAGGATATTTAGATTTTTTATTTTTCGTCAAAGGACAAGATTGGTCAAGGATTCTATAAATTTGGCTGTAGAAATAATCGACAGCTTGATCAATATTTTAAATGTTTTATAAATTGGCCCAGTCAATCGCAGATAATTCTTGATATATTTGGAGGAAGTTTGCTCTACGGTAACTATATCCAGCTGGCTGAGTTGACCTTGACCTACAAGATAACGGAACAGCGACCACAACGCTTACCTCCAGGGCTGGGTGATAAGGGTCTTCCCCCACCAACCTCTCCTCACTTCTCGATACCACCGCTTCATCTATATCGGAAATTATTAAATCCAAAGTCTTATTTTGAAAATTTCGAATGTCGTTTTTCAAATTAAAACTATGCAGATTTAAAAATACAGATAATTCTTTACACAGCTTATCGCCGTCATTTAAGTTGTAATTTTGGCCAAAAACTGATAAATTAAAATCACCTAAAATCAGGGTTTGACAATTAGTTGACAGTTTTAGCTGTATAAACAGTTCAAAAAACGTTTGGTAATTTCCCAGAAGTGACCTCGGCCTAAAATAAACCACACAAACGTAGATATTATTGCCTTTATTGTTCGAAATTTTTACGCAAGCACATTCACACTCCGGGATTGTGTCATTAAAACTGTCTACCCTCGTGCAGATTAAATCGCTAGACACCGCCAACAAAACCCCTCCCCCTCCCTGCCTCTCAGTTACCACCAGATTTCTATAACATCTAAAGACATTGTAAAAATCAGGGAAAAGCTAAGAAGAATTTATAGTATGTTGCAAATTTGTTTCAGTTAAAGCTACAATGTCATAATTACATGACAATAAATTATTAAAGAATTCATTAGTTTTGGTTCTTAGTCCTCTCACATTTTGATAATAAACTACGAGTTCAAAAATATTATGATTCATTGTAGTTTATTTTAACATTTATTTAATATATCCAATGCCCAATCTATGATATCTTAATATCCCTGAATACAGATTAAATAAATACATTTTCAAAATACACAAACAAGTTACTAATAAAGGAGTTACTAATAAAGGATAACATACATTTAAATTAAAGAGAATATATAAATATTACTGACTGCGAATGGATATGAACATTACTCATCACTCTGTAGTAATACAGTAATGCTACTCACAAACAAATCCAAGTTACATGCGATCCAAATCTTTGGTAGACGCAATCTTTGGCCGCCGATCCCTTCTCACATCGAGTATAAATGTTACAGTTGGCAGTCCACACATGCATGTATCCCATTTCCTTCGCCTTTACCTGCGTCCTCTTTAACAGCTCCCTGTTCGACGGCGTCAGAGACTCATTGACGAACACGAGCTCTCATCGCTGTATCCAAATCGGAGGCTTTCAAGTTGCGTCGAACTTTACGCTTGTTCAGGAACTTGTCCTTATCGAGCCGGCTGCCAAATCTGATTATTATAGGTCTAGGTCGTGGACCGGAGATTTTACCCATCCTATGTACAGCATCAATTAGGTTGAGAGACCAGTCCTCAAACTGAAGAGCAGCTGCAAGACGTCGCACCACAAAGATGATATTTTCATACTTTTCCTCCGGGATGCCATACACAATTAAATTGTTCCTGTGTGAATATTGTTCTAGGTCGCGAATACCATTTGCCACTGCCTGTATGCTGTTTTCAATTTTAAGGGTTTCCTCACCAATTTTTAAAATGTCATTCTCACAATTAGCAATTTTTAAGTCTTGGCCGAATATTAATTGTTTAATGTCCTTAATATTCACATGACAGTATTCGATCGATGCGCACATATTTTTCTGCTCATTTTTGATATCACTGATGTCATTAGAATTTTTCTGAAGGATTGTCAAAATTAAATTAAGTTTTAAATCAATATCTTGAAGAGTAGGTGCTGCAGCAGGTTCACTAATTTCATTCTTGAGCTTAGCAGTACTGCGTGTCGTGACCTTGAGCTCTTCAGTCATGGCGGCCGCTGATAACACACTATTCCTACCGACTCCAACTAACTTTAATCTATGAATATATAAAAACTCGTTGCACTTACAATCTAGAACTGCTGATCAAAATGAACTGAGTCACTCAGTAAACTCACTGAACAAGTGCCGTGTACACTGATCACTATTTACTTGTAAAAAACTATATACGAACTGCTGCAGCCCTGGCCGATATATACGAACTGCTGCAGCCCTGGCCGATATATACGCACTGCTGCAGCCCTGGCCGATATATACGAACTGCTGCAGCCCTGGCCGATATATTCGAACTGCTGCAGCCCTGGCTGATATATACGAACTGCTGCAGCCTTGGCCGATGTATACGAACTGCAGCAGCCCTAGCCGATATATACGAACTGCTGCAGCCCTGGCCGATATATACGAACTGCTGCAGCCCTGGCCGATATATACGAACTGCTGCAGCCCTGGCCGATATATACGCACTGCTGCAGCCCTGGCCGATATATACGAACTGCTGCAGCCCTGGCCGATATATTCGAACTGCTGCAGCCCTGGCTGATATATACGAACTGCTGCAGCCTTGGCCGATGTATACGAACTGCAGCAGCCCTAGCCGATATATACGAACTGCTGCAGCCCTGGCCGATATATACGAACTGCTGCAGCCCTGGCCGATATATACGAACTGCTGCAGCCCTGGCCGATATATACGAACTGCTGCAGCCCTGGCCGATATATACGAACTGCTGCAGCCCTGGCCGATATATACGAACTGCTGCAGCCCTGGCCGATATATACGAACTGCTGCAGCCCTGGCCGATATATACGAACTGCTGCAGCCCTGGCCGATATATACGAACTGCTGCAGCCCTGGCCGATATATACGAACTGCTGCAGCCCTGGCCGATATATACGAACTGCTGCAGCCCTGGCCGATATATACGCACTGCTGCAGCCCTGGCCGATATATACGAACTGCTGCAGCCCTGGCCGATATATTCGAACTGCTGCAGCCCTGGCTGATATATACGAACTGCTGCAGCCTTGGCCGATGTATACGAACTGCAGCAGCCCTAGCCGATATATACGAACTGCTGCAGCCCTGCTCGATATATAAGAACTGCTGCAGCTCTGGCCGATATATACGAACTGCTGCAGCCCTGGCCGATATATACGAACTGCTGCAGCCCTGGCCGATATATAAGCACTGCTGCAGCCCTGGCCGATATATACGAACTGCTGCAGCCCTGGCCGATATATACGAACTGCTGCAGCCCTGGCCGATATATACGCACTGCTGCAGCCCTGGCCGATATATACGAACTGCTGCAGTACTGGCCGATATATACGCACTGCTGCAGCCCTGGCCTATATATACGAACTGCTGCAGCCCTGGCCGATATATACGAACTGCTGCAGCCCTGGCCGATATATACGCATTGCTGCAGCCCTGGCCGATATATACGCACTGCTGCAGCCCTGGCCGATAAATACGAACTGCGCAGCCCTGGCCGATATATACAAACTGCTGCAGCCCTGGCCGATGTATATGAACTGCTGTAGCCCTGGCCGATATATACGAACTGCTGCAGCCCTGGCCGATATATATGCACTGCTGCAGACCTGGCCGATATATACGCACTGCTGCAGCCCAGGCCGATATATACGAACTGCTGCAGCCCTGCCCGATATATACGCACTGCTGCAGCCCTGGCCGATGTATACGAACTGCTGTAGCCCTGGCCGATATATACGCACTGCTGCAGCCCTGGCCGATAAATACGAACTGCGCAGCCCTGGCCGATATATACGCACTGCTGCAGCCCTGGCCGATGTATACGAACTGCCGTAGCCCTGGCCGATATATACGCACTGCTGCAGCCCTGGCCGATATATACGAACTGCTGCAGCCCTGCCCGATATATACGCACTGCTGCAGCCCTGGCTGCTAGGAGAACATTTGGAAATTCTCGTCTCTTTACAGAGATACGTGCTGTCGGTAACGACTTTTCAAAGAAAAAATATAGCTGAAACAAGTTTTTTTAATCTTCAAACCACAGATAACATACAAATTGATGAAAAATATTTTTTCAGTCTCAAAAAAAGTTGAATAATTCTGACTTGGGTAATTATGCTCATTCTAGTCTCCTGGTAATACGATTCTTGTTGGAAATGTGGTGAAATACAAGTTTATATCTCATGAAGAGATTGATTTTAACTGCGGAAAACTCATTTTTCATCTCATTGAGAAAACAACAACGTTTCTATAGTTATTTTTCAACTTTTTTTTCATTTTACATGTTTTTACGCTGAACACGAATATAGGCTATATTTGTTTTTTTAATAAAATTATTTTTTCGGCCTGAAAAAAAATTTCACTTACCTTAGCAAACGTAACCTAACTCATCCTAAATGTCTATTTACTAGACAAAAATGTGTGATTTGCGTTAAATTCTAGTGTCGGCCGATTCTTCGGTGGGAATATATACTAAATTGTTTTTTTCGCTAATAGTTGGTGTGTATAGTGATCGCGTAGAGACCGATAGTCGTCACTCGCCGAAAAAATAGTCTTTTCGTTATATCTCGAGAAATAATTGTTATAGACCAAAATGTTTTTCTTATAATTATTTAGCATAGAAAAACATATTTAATTTTTTTAAATACTAAAATATATTTGAATTAACGGAAATATGTTAAAAAACTTAAAGTTGAGATATTGATTTATTTGAATTTTTTGGTAAAATCCGTGATTTATGCTGAATAAAAAGCATATCTTGTGAAAATATATTCAATTCTAGAGCAATTTCAGCAAATTCTTTGTTTTTTTTAAAGTGGCAGGAAATTGCATAATAACACATGCGCGTAAGCACACGCGCACGCGCACCCACACCTACACCCACAAGTGTACAAAAACCTTGTAAACAAATTTTTTTGACGATCACAATACTTTCTCTATGTAAACGCATATGGGAAAAAGAAAAAAGTACTGCGTTATGGTAGTTCGTAGTGCTACCATTGAATTCATTGCTCGATAATCCACCATAGCTGATTACCATAAGGACCATTAGCTTGATGATCTAAAAAGTCTTTTGAGAATTTTGGGGATTACATTGTAAGAGTAATCTCCGGGAAAATCATCAAGACGAATGTCTTTAAGATGCAATTTTAAGATGATTCAGTTATTTATTTTTGTAACTATTTGACAATTATTTTCTTATGACTTACACCAGTCATTGAAATAATAACATAAAATATCTGTAGTATTTACATGTCTTATATCATAGAATGTATTGTGTATTTATATGTAATACATAAATATAATTTGTAGACATTTAGACCATTAATTATAATTCCTCTGTATTAACAGTTATAGTCTGTATATAGAACTTAAACATTAAAACATTGAAGAAACTAATATAATAACAAAAAAATCATCCGACAATGTATACAGCTCAATAACAATAAAACGCTAAAACCTAACTTTATATTTGGAATTTTCAAAATCAAAACTATACTTAACATTCGAATCTTTTAAACACTTTAAGTTAGATAACAAAATCTTTAAGTCCCAAAATATATGTTTCATATTCGTGGACTCTTGAGACGAATTCAAATCACACCATACTGAAAATTCATGTTCTATCTTAACTGCTTTAGAGGAGGATATGTCTAGTCATATTAACGTTTCCAGTAAATATGAAAATGGCTCAAAACTATTTAATTGCACAATACAAATGTTTAATCACTTTTTGATTATTACTTCAATAAGGTAATACAAGAATTTATGAAGTTACTTTCTTTATTTGACAACACTTGTATTGAGTCTCAGATTCTAAAATCACTACAGAGGGATATAACAGGAGTGGGGAGTAAGTCATACGCAATGTAGCCGGGAGGTCAAAAGGTCACAGTTATTCGAGCGTGAAATGTTGTATAATTAATATTTAATGAAAGATCCTGTCCCTCCTACTTTGGTATTATGTTTCCTCAATTATATTGTCTCGTTAGTGTAAGACACGTTTTGAACTTGTCCAGTAAATAACAAGGTTTTACAGGAAGTGTTCCATTTTTTTTAACCTAACGTTGCTTTTAAACGGGCATAGTCTTACTATTTTATAAGTATGGAACTAAATTGCCTTCATATTATAGTTGTGAAACGCCACCATAATCATTAGTCAGATTATGTAAAAAAAGATATCTTTCTTTACACTGTTTAGAATAGCGTAATTTCTGCGTATAAAGCTTTTTACAACGGAAAGTCTGAGAGCATATCTCAACAAAATCTGTTTATCTGTCTGTCCAGAGCTATAAGCTGTGCCACCTTAACATGAGTCCGCTACCTGGGCGTAATGAAGGGACGGAAGGGTCGAAGCGTTCGACCCTTCACGCGGACTTTCCCTAATCCGATTAGCTACGGCTCAGAGCTCTCCCCAGTACATGTTGAAAAAAAGTTGCATGTTGTATTTAAGTAACAGCAATTTTTTTTAATAATTCTGCTTTTAAAAATAAAAACAACAGTTTTTGTCCCCGTTAAATCGGTTTCACTACAACTTTTTTACATAACCACGGCTCAGTTCACTCTCAAGTACACGCAAAGACACTTTAACATTATAGTCAAGATAATAATAGGCCTTTTTCAGTACAAGTTTGAATTTCGGATAGTAAATTATAGAAACTTCATCCGATAAAACTAGTCCAATGTTGCAGACCGTTTAGTTTATCAAATAAAAACAGTAATTACTATTTCTCCACCCGCAAGTGCGTCACTGCATTGGGTAGTTCATGAGTCACGAACTCACTCCCTGGACTTTAAAAACACTACTCAAATATTCAGAAATAACATGGTATTCTTAGGGTTAATTCAATATAAATACCATATAAATTCAATAAAAAAAACTTTCCTCTGCGTTTCGCAGTAAAAACTCGTTTTGCAGGCTGGAGACTGCCAGAGCAATGGTATGGCGGCAGTCTCAAAACATTGTGTCCAGCGTTGGCAGCCATTTCATCCACAACGTTGTTTGCAGCATCTGTGGTCGGAAAGGTTCTGCTTTTTGAATCAACTAAGCTTTTTATTTTGGTGACATCCCAGTGTACAAGGTAATTTTGAATGTCTAATTTCTTCCACTTCGTCGGTAGGAAACTTTTCTTTCTTTCGAGAGTGATAAGACGCATTATCCATGACTATAATGCTACAAGGAGGAAGCATTGGGGAGGATAGTTCGGAACCAATCCTCGAAGCAAGCGCCTGTCATCTCCTCGTGGTAATCGGTAAACTTGAGAGTGAAACTGAGCCGTGGTTATGTAAAAAGTTGTAGTGAAACGATATTCAACGGACAAAAACTGTTGTTTTTCTTTTTAAAAGTAGATTTTAACAAAAATTTCTGTTTTTTACTTATATATAACATGCAACTTTTTTCAACATGTACTAGGGAGAGCTCTGATCCGTAGCTAATCGGATTGAGGAAAGGGTCGAGCGGTAGCGGGACACTTCCTGGACTTTCCGCCCAGGTAGCGGACCTCAAGTTAGATGGCACGACTAATAGATTATCTGTCTGTCTATTTGTCCAGGGCTTTACTGTATGGCTGTCTGTCTACCTGTTTGGCTGTCGGTCTCGACCAGTTCTCTAGACTATCTGTCTGTCTGCCTGTTTGGCTGTCTGTCTGTTTATATGGCTGTCCGTCTCTCGATTAAAGGAATAGACTGCATGTCTATTAATCTTGTAAAGTGCTAGACTGTCAGTCTGTTTGGCGGTCTATATGTCCAGGACTAGATTGTCTGCCTGTCTATCTCTCTGCCTTTCTATCGGTCTGCCTGTGTATCTATCTGACTGTATATATGTCTGTCTGTCTATTGGTCTAACTTTCTATAAGAATATGTGATTTAAAAA
>JAQJVL010004914.1:0-25000 GCA_035578905.1 Stictocephala bisonia
ACAAACTATAAACATTTCATCAGACCTTATTTCTCGCTGACCTTTTTGTGGGGTGTACTGCAAAGCTCTATTTCAAACCAAACTTATATTTAAGTAACAGTTCAGTTCTACATTATTCTAATGCATTCTTACTTGGTGCATTTTATTGTATTGCTAAAATAGTATATGTTAACTAACGAGTTCTGCTGTTTATTTTTAATAGTTATATTATTTACTCTATGGGTTTATTTGAGTTGTACTACGCAATACAGAAGCACGTCACGTATCACTGAATAGAAATTTTATTTTATTTATATTTTCATGTATGCTTTTTAAAATCATAGGTAATTAATTACAGCATTTAAACATTAAAAAAATTTTTTATGAAGTTATATCAGTGAGCTAGACATACATATATATGTTAGCAGAAGGTTACTGTACTGATAATAAGTGACAAACACATCACACGGTAGGTAAATTTTTCTTTAAACACGCTTTTTTATTTATTGCATGCACTATTCATTTATAATCAGTTTTATTTTTATCTCGGCTCTGCTGTTATTTATCATTTTACAGGAAATATAATATATCAAAAAAATATTAATTGTAAATTATAATTATCTGTTTACCAATCAATTTATAATAACTACAAAATACATTCTGCATATATCTATCAATACAGTCGTATTTTTACTATTATATTCCTAATTAAGGAAATTATTAGCAAGGATCCAGAAAAAACTTAAATGATACTCAATAAATCTGTGTGTTCAAATGATTTAAATCAAATTAAAAATAAATTAAAAACCGTACATTTTGAAAACGGTGTGTAATAATCTTAATAACAGTGTACAAGTGGCATTGAACTGAGATATTGAGTGCAAATAAATCTTTAACATCAAAGCAGATAATTGTGGGCATAAGTGAGTCGAATTGCTTGTAAAAGTTACATTAAAGTTATGTTTAGTAGTGTACGTGTATTCCCATATTCAATAGCACAAGCAACATCCAGTCAAGGGGCGTGGCTGTTCCTTGGAGCGATTCCGTTCTTAAACACAGTCCGCCTGCCCGGTCAATGACAGTGGATCGGAAGTCTTTCTTTAGCCGCTGGTCCCCAAGTTAAGTGTTAGAGAGGCTTTCTTAGTACTTACAAGTTAAGTGTTAGAGAGGCACTAATATTAGAACTTAGGCTTAAGCGCCCGGTGCCATAACTGGAATCTATATTTTCCAGTGACTCAGCGATACCACTGAGGATGCCCCATCATAGTATGGGTGAAACATCTGGTTATCTTGTACATAATTTAAATAGTACCTTGACGCGGTTGTTCTGGAAAATATAGATTCTTCTTAGTCATTACTTGGCCTGGTAAAATAAGTCATCATTTAACCTTTTTTTACTTTAACGCAATAAAAGTGTGTTATTTGCTAAAGGTTTATATCTCATGTCACTTTTGATAACGTTCTTAAAACGAGGGCTCCATGTAACTGAGCAAATAAAAAGAATAAAGAGTAATAACATTTTAACCTAGACAACTTGCAAAAGCTCCTTTTTATTTTTACCTAAAACCACTATAATGAATGAATATAAAAAGTAAATGGAAATGTAACTTCACAAATCGTATTTTTTGTTTTATTCAAATAATTGAAACTTATTTTATGAAAAAATAGCATTTAAATTATAGTAATTATTAATATAATTTTATTAACTTATTCTCCGTTAATTAAGACTTTCAGTACAATAACATAATTTTATTCCTATTGTAAAGTACATTCGAATTTATTTAGTTCTCCTGATCTGCCTTTTAGTAATCATGATGTTATCCCTCCCGCCCATACACGCACAGTGGTATTGAAATACAAAATGGTATTGACCCACTCGCCCACCCATACACGCACAGTGATATTGACCCACTCACCCACCCATACATGTACAGTGGCATTGTCCCACCCTCCCACCCATACACGTACAGTGGTATTGACCCACCCGCCCACCCATACACGCACAGTGGTATCCATGAGTGGATTATACTTGTGATTTTAGATTATTTAAATATATATTTACAGGGTGGTATAGTTGTAAAACAGGAACACAGTTGTTTTCTTATTTCAAAAACTACCTTTTACTGTGGATTAAATTAAGAATCGATTGACATTAAAATATTTCACTTAATGAATAATTTATTAGCATCAGCCCGTTCTTAAACTCTATCTATATTCAAAATACTACCTATTTAAACGTAACGTATACAAACATCTAAACAAGGGAATTTTAAAAGGAGTGAAAGAAAAAGGATTTTTATCGAGTTCTCTGATTTACTTCGGTTCTTTTCCTCTTGGTATGAATTGCACGTAAACTAAATACTTTTGGCTTCAAAAATCATATCCATAACTTTTTGTGTTCACATTCGAGCTTACTTTTTTTATGATGTTGAGTGTCGCCACTGTATAGATTGACGCGTTGTCTTTGTTGGTTTATATGGAATCCAATATTTATTTTTCGTTAGAGGTCATTCCATAAATTCGTCACTGGCTTTCTCATATTGGCTCAGAAATTCAAGGGTGGCTTCCAGATAGAATGGCGGCTGAGATATGTCACCTTGTAGACCTCAGGCAACACCACAGAAATACAATGAGCACATTTGATGAAGGGTTTTTTTTAAATTTTTTGGGGAATAGTGATGTTACATGACCATTTGAAAGTCCAGTTCAACTGAGTTCTTTCTTTGCTTTTAATTTTAATTATTTGATTTATTAATGACATGATCTATCACCACTTGAATAAATTATATATTCAATGTTGATTAACATTTAAATTTATCTAGAACATTTTCTTTGTGAATTCAATCTTATGATTGTGGATTCATTTTATTCATTATTCCTCGAGAGGCCAATCACAGAGATATAAATGAATATATCGGGTGAATGAGAGTAATGCATTTGTTGTATATGAATGAGTTTTGTCATTTTTTATAACTGAGATAAACTGTTCCTTATAAAGAGCAATTTATTAACATCTCAATAGCCAGGGCAACATAAGGACTTACAGCTTTAGGTGGAATACAAACCTCGTATTATTGGTCCTACATCAGCTAACTGACAGTCCTGATACTAACCCTGACCACTATCTAACACGGATACTCCTGACCTATAGTGCAGTGACCATGCCAATGACAATCACTGAGCGTTCACCATGTTGTTATGAAGGAGACCGAGCACAGAACTAACACCTACGTTATGTCCACAATAATTTTCCCCAAATAGCTGGACTACAACACTGTGCAGATTTATAAGTATGTTAATCATCCAAAGGACACCTTACCTAAGACAACTCCACCTGAACTGTAAACAACTTCTATACAATCATGATATAATGATTCTATACAATCTGGATGTATTTAATTATTTAAGGGTGGTAATATTTATGTATTTTGGTATGTTTTGGAAAACCTGTGTAAAATAAAATATCACAATGGCATTTAATAAGCAAAATAGGGTCAGGTAAATGTATTCGTGTAAAAGAATTTCTTTTACGTCTATTGAACAAATATAACAGGGCAATAAATACGAAGGGTTAATAAATAACGTGAACCCATGTCAAAAATTATTAATATTGCAGCATTATTAAACAATATTACAGTGAACACTATATTATTAGTAAAGTATTAATTTTTAAAATATAATTTTTTTCTTATTCTAGTTATGAATTGAATAAACATCTAATTATTTAAAAAGCACCTAACTAATAAGTCAAATCCGATATAATTTATTACATATTTTGTTAATTAAAAGTGCACTTTTTATTAAGTTTGAGTTTTTAATTCAAAATAATTGTTAATGAAAATTGTATATTATTGTTCACTCAACTAGTGGTTAATAATATTTTAATTCACTAATCATGATTTTAAAATACAAAAACTACTACAAAACCACGTCTATGGTAAAGCGTACTATATTGCGTGTTTTAGCCTTGAAAAAAAATCTTTAATTTTCATTTGTTCAGTAGAGTTAGGATTAAATAAAAAAATAATATCTTATAGAACAATAGTTTTAGTTTTATTTGAGAAAGTAAATCGTTTTCATCACAATAATATCGACAATTAATCAATGTATGTATTGAAGGATATTTAAATTGACATTATTGTTTTATAACTTTAACACTCGATCAATTTGTATTTAAATGTTCTCTTTAAAGTTAAAAAATAATTGGAATAACATAAAACAGGCCACAAAATCGCTACTGACATTAAGACGCTTCAATACTTTCACGACTGCCATCGAGATGTATGCAATAACCGCAGTACAGGTGTGTAGCTAGATTGCCAACTCAGCGCCGTTACATTCCCAACCAACTGGATACGATTACTTATTATGTTCATAAATTAAAACTGAAACTAAACATAACATAATTCATCGAAAGCCGTATTGAAGAACGTCACGTTTATTACTAAAAATTACTCAATTGATAATTAAACTGATATTTGAGATATTTGAGATTTTTAAAAGTTTTCATGAGTATAGAGAAATTTGTTTGAAAAAAATCTCAAAAGATATATCAATCTAAAATATTTATTTTGTGTCGTTTTTATGCCTAATATTAATTAAATGTCATCGCTAAGTATTATTGGAATTTCATTTCATAACATGGACTTTCTAGCAATGTCATAATATAAGATAACAAAGACAATTCTTTCTCCTGTGTGTTATAAAATGTCCTATTTAAACTTTGCGAGAAATAGTCCGTGAAATATAGAATTCATTTAATGTTTTTGTAGCACAATTTATCCACTAACTCTGAGACAGTCAAGCCTACACTATAAAACTGTATGTTACATACATTCTGTAAGACTTTTACTCTATTATTACATGATTTGCTTGCTTCAGCAGATAACGGACATATATTGGTTAGAACCTGGTTTTAAGAAGTAATTTTACAGTTTTACTATATTTATCAATTTATTTTTGAAACGTTAAAATTATTGTAACACTGCGTGTTTTGGCTTGTTTATTATAAAATTCCAATTATAATTTAAAATAAGAATTAAATTAAATTAAATTATTATAACTTCAATCAAGTGTATTCATTTCAAATAATGATTGAATAAGGCACGTGCCACAGCCTATTGTAATGGTTCTACCAACGTACGCCACTTTATTTTTGTGCCACCTTCCTTGCTTGGACAGTGCATATTGTCACCTCTATGGATGTATTTTACAGCTGTACATGTACGTCGTAAAGATTTCTTGGGTTAAATTAAGGTATATTTCAAGTAGGAATAAATAAGTGGTTCCTATGAGTAACCAGGACAATATTCCTTAACCCAAGCACTGGCACGTAAGTCTCCAACACGTCTTTCGCCCTCTGGCCTACCAATAAAGAAGATTGCTTTACGGCGCGTGACTTCATTTCCAGCTCCAGAGCTTTTGACACTTCTCTCCAGATACCGCACAGTGTAACCGTAATCAGTTTAAATATGTAATTTCAGTTCATAATAACTTTCAATTGGTAAAGTAAATTACATGTTTAAGTTATTAGACTATTTCTATTCAATATTTCTGTACAAGGTGAACCGTTATCAATAGGAATGTCTTTATAGTTTCTAGTTCCCGACTCTTTTTAAATCATCGTTATGCTGTGATTTTCTCGAAAAGTTAAATTAACTTTATAAATGTTATCGTTTATTTCCTTTGACTGATTATCATACATTCTTTGACTGTTATGGTGAATTTCCATGGGTTGGCTGTTTCAATTGTATTTTCATATATTGTTGTAAAGTGTAAATTTCTATATGATTACTTTACTTCCAATTGTTAACATTTATATTTCACTCTGTATGTTTTAAGTTTCACGTTTTGTTTCACTATAGTATACTTCATTAAAAGATTATAATCATTCAGAGATATCGAAACAGCTTTAGTTTACTTTGTCAGTATTGTTAGTTTATTTATAATGTGTGGTTTAACTTTATATTTGTTTCATTTTATTAAATATAATAAATTGGTAGCCTATATTTAACAAAATAATATTTCGATTTCGAATAATGTTTTATAAACTAGAAGTGAGGATCTACGGATCACCAATAATGTGCTTCTTTGTAGGTATCATTTTTCAATTATATATGAATTCGTATTCACATTACATTTACAGAGACAACAATTTAAGGTTAGTATAATATTCCTCTAACAATTTTAAAGGAAATTCTTGAAAACATGTAATATAACATAAAATATGGTTTATCAAATAAATGAATGTTTGTAAATATTTGATGTGGCACAGGTTAACTAATTCTCAGGACATATTTATATATCAAAATCAGTATGTATATAAATGGTTCCTTATGGCAAAATAGTGTGCATACAAAAGCGATTGATGTTCAACTTAATAGGGCCATGAGAGCTATTAGTGGCACTCTCCTGGCAACTCCACTTCCTTTGGCTCCCAGTGCTGTACAATATAGCTCCTCAAGAAATAAGACGTCAAGAGTCACTATTTACAGAATATAATATGATCTTGAATGCCCCGCACCTTCCCATTACACAGGATCTCCAACGTCAAAACGGTCGCTTAAAATCTCGAAACCCACCTCTATGTCCTGCTTTACAGTTGATCAGATCAGATTTATCCCCAATACTAGCTGGGCCGTAAGCGTGGAACAGTTTTTATGGACGAAATAAGTTCCTTATTAACGTTTGGTGGGATGAACCTCCCTCGTAGGGAGTGAATACTGTTGAATCGATTCCGAACTGCGTTGCCAATTATTGGAAGTATACATGGGGATTGATACTAGATCAGTCATATAAATACGGGGAGTATATCCAAACAATGGAAAGTTTCATAATGCCCCCTATGTTATTTTACTGAGGGATTAGCTAGTATGAAGAGAATCAGTGAGGCATGTCTAAAATGGCTCGTGGGATTTGACTTAGCTGTGTGCCACGAGATCAATTAACCTTTTTATTTAATTAATAATATTATGACTTTTGGATCTTTATCCAAATTATACGTCACGCCTTTTTAAAATTAACTAATGCTAGCTGATAACAAACCATACGATATATGAACAATGGCTGAAAACAATTAATTGGTCTATCATAAAGTTTATAAATTAACTAAATATTTGGAAATTCTTGTTGTGCCACAAGTTAACTAATTCTCCAAAATAATATAATGATTTTTTCGTCATTAAATTAATTCTATACAACTATATGGTAACACTCAAGAAAAACATAACTCTAAAATTAAGTGATATTCAAGTGTCGCCTGATACACGAGGGTACATATCTGAAATAATCGCACGTACTTAGCAACCTTTCAGCCAAGTGTTTGTAGCCGTTAGCCCTCGGACGTGCCCAGACATCTACCAGGGCTGTTATTGTCAAATCCCTACTTTATACCCTGTTTTCTCAGGTGTGAATATTCTCCTGAGGACTTTTAATAACTCGGAAGCATTTAGGGCATATCATAACTATATATTGAATTTTGTTTAAAAACTGGGGTGTGAATCATTAATCTAGCATACAAGCTAGCTAGTAAGAAAGATAATGTACGAACTAACTTGTAAAATGGGACATAAAGATAGCATGCGATCTAACTTGTGGTATGGAACATACAGATAATTTACGAACTAGATAGTAAAATGGGACATAAAGATAGCATACGATCTAACTTGTGGTATGGAACATAAAGATAATGTACGAACTAGTTAGTGAAATAGAGCATAAAGATAGCACACGATCTAGATAGACATATGGAACATAAAGATAATGTACGAACTAGATAGTAAAATGGGACATAAAGATAGCATACGATCTATCTTGTGGTATGGAACATAAAGATAATGTAATAATTTAAAATTAGTTAATTTTAAAAAGGCGTTACGTATAATTTGGATAAAGATCCCAAAGTCATAATATCATTAATTAAATGAAAAGGTTAATTGATCCGGCACACAGCTAAGTCAAATCCAACGAGCCATTTTTAGACCTGCCTCACTGATTCTCTTCATACTAGCTAACCCCTAGTAAAATAACATAGGGGGCATTATGAAACTATCCATTGTTTGGATATACTCCCCGTATTTATATGACTGAACTAGTTTGTGAAATAGAACATAAATATAGCACACGATCTAGCTATATATATATATATATTGAGACAGCTAACACTGTTGCGTCATTTTACGCCAATAACACTGTGACGTCGATGTTAATTTGAAGAGTATATTAATATTTTATTGATGAATATAGGTCTTTTAGTTTATTCTAAATTGGTTAGTGTCACCAGATTTTAAACATTCTTATTAATAACGAAGTTAAAGTAAACTTAATTTTTCGAACTGTAGTACTATCACTGTGAACCCATTTCGTACTACTGACACTGTGGCGTCACGAGTATACTCATAGAGATGATTATATCATTATGACGTCGTCAACGTATATGTTTTTCCTACGGTACATACACTATGGCGTCGTACAGTGTTGCCAGATTAAATAACAGATGTTTGGAAGCAAGTGCGTCCGGTCCGCTGAGTAAACACTCCTTGGTGGAAATATTCCTTAGGTCTCTTCACAGACCTACTAGACTAGAGTACATTATTTCTTTTACGTAACCAACAAGGTGACTTCTGTAAATCACCGATTCTCATTTACTTGCTCAATAACTACTGACACTCTATGATTGGGCATTCATATACTAATTCCTTAAATTTAACTTAATTAACTTTTATATGAGGTGTCCCTAGTACATTTAAATTTAAATGCCATCCACATTTTAGTTTTCATAGCCTTTTTTCTATAAGTAGAGTTTCCGCATAGTTATCGTTTTACTACGATTAAGAGACGACGTTCCACTTATCTATAAAATACAATTTGTGTCGGCACTGGTGGCGCAGTGCTGTAACCCAGCTACTTGAGGGCAAATCGACGTAGACACTACTAGAGAAGTATTGGGTGCCATGTTGGATGGTAGTCAAGGTTCAAATGTTGTGTAGGGAAGAGAACTGAGTGTCAGACTTGTAAGTTCATTGAAAATCAGACCAACACTACGTGGTTCGGATTCCACGTAAAGCTGTAGGTCCCATAGTTGCCCTGGCCATTGGGATGTTAATAAATAATCCTTTCTGAACTAAGTCGAACTCTGATAGTAACAATGACTACACACGTTCATCTACACTTATTACTCTCATTCACTCCTCATATTCTCCCATATCTTGTCGATTGGCGTCTTAGAAATGAATAATGACAACTAAAATAAATAAACTGTTTCAATATCATAATGTGGTGATATTTCTGATTGTTACTTTCCAGATTACATTCCTGTATTTTGTAAAATAATTTAATATATTAGCCATAGGACACAATTAGATATTACATTATGAGATAATGCCGTCATAGTTACATAGTGTAAAACAAACTCCAATAACACAATAATAAAGAAAATGTTGGTCAGGTAAATTAAAACTAAAAATATAAACTTACTGTTAACTATAATTTAATATAATATGCGCGTAGTATTACAATAATATACACAGCCACCACACTAGCCTATTCCGCTGATACACGAGACATAGCAACGACACTAACCCATCCTATAGGCACACGACACTTGACGAGTCAGTGGCCTGACATATAGATACAATACACTTGACGAGGTGACCAAACCCATCCATTTTACCCATGACATATGGCGAGCGGACTATTCCTTTCCATGTTTGCACGAAATTTAACAAACCCTCTGTCCAGCCTATAAACATAACATTTGATATATCCACTAATTCATCCCATACTCATAACATCTGACGATCTTACTTACTCATGTCATAGACACTCGATATTCAACGAGCCCACTAACCCACCCCATATATAAGATACTTGACTACTGTTCTAACCCACCTTATGGACAATATGGACTTTACAACCCAACTAATCAACCCTAAATCTTGGTGAGCCCGCTAATCTATGCTATTTATACATGAAACTCAACGAACCTACGAACCCAGCATATAGACACCCATTATTTGACGAGACTACGAATCCATTTAAAACAAATGAAAATCGATTACTCTACTGATCAATATTATAATAGACACATGACAATTGAAGAGCCTACAAACCATACCAAAGACACACGAAGCTTGACGAGCTTACCAAGCCAAACATGTACGGTTACTCTCTAAACACTTTCTGCATTAATACCTGCAATTATGAAGTACAGTACGGTCGCGGTAATCCTAATATTTGTTCCCAAGTACTGTTCGGATTATCAAGGGTTGATTAAAAATGCTAATTATTGCATAAAATCGCCGAGTTAACGTTGTGTGTTTACGTTTAGTTGAAATTTTTATAAGTGATGTAAAGCCACGAACAGTACAGTTTTAGAACAACAGTAATGACACTAGCCGTTTCCAAAACTTACTAGACTCGACATGTAAACAAAACAGCTGTTGAGAATGACCGGGAGGGGAAATCTTCGCCTAACGGCTGTTCGGACTACCGCGTGATTCGGACTGCGTGGATTCGGATTACCACGATAAAATGATTTCCAAGGTAGATGGGAGTACTTACCAATGCTTGAGTAGACGCGCTTCTAAAGTAGTGTTATAGCTTGTCAAGTTAACAACGGATTGTCTACCTAATATTATCAGTGGCCACCCAAATTGATACACAAGTTAATCAAAGAGTATAATTTGACCAGTGGGTATACTGGTAATAATCCTAAATGGGCTACTACAGTTGTTCACGGTTGGTTACGCAACTTCATCCCCCAAAGTGTATTAATGAAAAATAAAAATTGTTCACATATCTTAACCAAGTGTATCAGTAGTGGTAAACAGCCCAGGTAGAGAAGTTGAGTGGCTTCAGAAATTTAACATGAGGGCTACTAAAATTAATCATGGGTGGCTACTCAAATTAAATATGAGTGGCTACTCAAATTGATCACGATTAGCCACCAGATAATGGGTATCTATTAAATTTTGTAATCCACCATAAAAGAATATATAGATTTTGAAAAATGTTTACTATTTATATAATTTGAAACAAAATGACTACCAAACAAACATTTTAATTTATCTTAATTAAGAGTACATATATAGTTTTTTAGAAAAATAGCAGGGACATGACGTTGGTGCCAAATAATGCTAAAAATAGAACCAAATTCAATATTAACTACTCTATAAAATTATACATCAAAGTATGAAGTGTACTGTTTAAAAATGCACATTACTACAACAGTATAATGAAGTACATTACCCTGCGGACAATTAAAAGAATTATTGTTTGCTATTTTGTTATATAAACTGGGTTTGAAAAAAAATCTACTTTTAGTAATATCTTGTTCATGTGTTAGTATGAGCAACGTATACCAAATTTAAAGTTTCTATCTCACTTAAATATTACTTTCATATTCGACATAATCTAAAAATATTAAGTGCCATATTTAACAAACATTTAATTTCAGACATTTTTACATAAACAGAAATATATATGACAATAATGCTTGTGAGAAAATTTATATATGCAGTGATAAATTGTTAATATTATATTTATTTAAAGATTGCCTATTTTATATAGATACCTACACACAAATTTGAAACTTGTAGCAATTATAGAATAATTGCTTCATACAACAGCAAGTATGTGATTAACATAAATTTGTGGTTAATTCAATTCAGAAGCAATGTAATGTCTGTACGGTGGTGCTTTGTTTTCTGACTTCTGCCTTTTATTATCAGGGCCAGCTTGCGTACCAATGCACACGTTCTGAAAAAACATGACTTGTATCTGGTCTAATACTAGACTAAGCCTTGCGGAGCAGCTGAGTATTGTGCTTCACAATGCACTGTGCATAACAAATAAATAGTTTGTTATAATTATTAAGGTAATTATATAGAACAGAGGTTTTGTCAAATTTTTTGCAGACAAGTTTTTTTCGAAGTAACTAAGAAACAAGAATATGCTCTTATTTTAGTGAAAAGCCGAAAAAATACGATACTGAAGAACAATGGAAAATATATATTTCCATAAGTATAGTCTAGCGATATGGGTACTGAAATTGTGCGGAAGTTTTCCTTGATTACGAGTATGACAAGGTCTATGCAATCGAACCAATACTAAGCACCGGAATTTGCCGATTTTATTAATGTTACATTCTGTTAAGATAAGACCAGGTTAGGTTATGTCTGGTTTGTTTGGATTGTGTTATATTTGGCTAGTTTATGTTAGGTTTTTTTTAAAGTTGGTTAGGGTTTTAAAGTTATGTTAGGTTTGGTTATGTTGGTTAAATTAGTTTTAACGTAACATAACCTAAACAAACCTAATATAACCTAACCAGTGACGGATTTCCCACTAGGCACACTGGGCTGTCCGACTGTGGACGTTTCTGTTGGGGCAGAAATTATGTGAACCTGAGTTTGAAGGTTCTTTTATAAGAAACTAAGAAGCCTATGAAAACTCCTATTAAATAACTTTAAATTGATAAATTTAAATTGATTTAAATCAGTATAAAATCACTGCGGTTACTTACACGTATGAAAACGATGCATCGTAACTATACATGTAATAAAGATTACAATAAGGCCAAATAATTAATTTTACAACCTCTAGAAGCCAAGAAAACAAAGTTTAATGTAGTTGATAAGAACTTTTTTTCTTGAAAACATAACATTTTAAAATTAATAAAACTTATAGGAAACATTCCTATCAACCACTTATTAAAATATAAATGCACTACATGATCGGTTTTTTAAGTAATAACGGGGTAAATTTGATGTAGACTGAAAAATAGTTCAATTCTGGTACTTTTTTGTTCCAACTAATAATAGTCATTATAGATACAATTTTGAAATTTGCATGTCATTACGCACAATTAAACAAGGAAAACAATGGTATATTGGAGTTTTCATAGGCCTCTTAGTTTCTTAGAAAACAACCTTCAAACTGAGACCCATCCCCCCACCTAAGCTGGAAAGCGTGCCAACTGGGGGATGGCTCAAAACAAGTCGAGCGAGGGAATCACGGGTGGCAGTTGGAGGGTGAAAATAACACTCGGCAGCTGAGCAAAACTAATTTATTACCAAGCAAAAAATCAATAAATCAAAAACGGCAGAAGGCCACAATATTAACGGGCAGAAGGCCCCAATATAACTTCGCACTTAAATAAATAACAACAAACAATTAAATTAACAAGATACACCACATAACCTACAGAAACAACAAACTCCACAAATACCAAAATTTAACAATCAATTTTTGTATGGCCTATCTGCAGCCTCGCTAGAAACACCCAAAACGTAAGCAAATTTTTAAGCCCCAAATAAAAGTGAAAATTTTGAACTTTTGGCTCACCACAATTAAAACCGGCAATTTGGCCCAAATCCCTTGATTCCACCGAGGCCCGGGAGTAAGCCGGAATCCCGGGGCAGCTCCGAATTAGAAAGTTAACTAAAAGCCCAATAATCCCCTTTTGGTGAAGAATTTAAAAATTAAACAATTTAAAAAAAAGTATAACATGGTACCGCTCTAGTAAAAATTCACTTCCAAACCCCCCCCCAAATACACTTAACCAAAAAAAAATAAAACAATAACAATAACTAGGCCTAAAGCATAAAAATAAATAACAACACAACATAACGGTAGGGACCTAACAAATATAAACACTATAAAAATAAAACAAAAAAATAACTAATTAACTAAATAACAATAAAAATTAACACTAAAAGTTCTTTTTGTTTTTTTTTCTATTTGTATTTTAAGAGTTTTTTTTCATTTTAATAAAAAAAAATCATATAGGTCCCCCCCCCCATGGCTGTGTTGCACAAATCACTGTCCAGGTTTTTTGGCCTAGGCCTCAATTAAATAGTTCCACCAACTTTTTCTTCTTTCGTTTCATATTGCACTTCCATTTTTCTTTGGTTATTTTTCTTTATATAAATATTTAAACAGCAAAACCCCCAGCTCAGCCGCCGGGAAATAAAATGGAATACACTGACCTGAGGACAGGAGACTTATACCACAAAGATGTAGAGCGGGTAGCGGGCGCCTCCAAGCTCCAACATGGTCCTCAGGCCAGGCTAGCAGTGCAGATGTTAGGCCATCCCCAGACGGCAGGCTGAGGGCTGAAAGTCCCACTCGAGGACCCTGGAGTTTAGGAGTCTCTCAGCCGGCAACCATGACTTGAACAAGCTGCAGAGAAAACTGAACAGACAGGCCAACCTGACCGAAGCTGGAACCAGGAACGACGAAACCGAGTCTGAGCAACGGCCACCAAAGCGAATCGCCGGGCACAAGCGGTCTCAGGCAGCCCGGCAGACGACGACGAAAAGAAACAAAATGTACCGGTAAAAAACGACCCGGTACAACCTCCCTCTGCAAGACCTCAACACACCCAGGCAGGGGAGAAAACTCGGTACCTCAGGGAACCACACAGAAGAAGAAACCTCCAAAGAGTGGTGTTCCAAGGACGCCAAAGAGAACCTAAGAGGGGAAACCCCTCGAACAGGGAGCGAACTACCCTGACGGTCGGGCCCGACCAGAAAAGAGAGAAAGAGACTCTCTCAGAACAGCAGCCTAGGGCGCAGAGGTGATCAATCTCTTTGCCCCAAGAAACCCCCAGGAACACCAACTCCTGGACCAACCGTTCCCCGGAAAGCCTTAAGCTGGGACACATGGGCTTTCCTGAACACCCTGCCTGACTGGGGATCAACCAGCAGAGCAGTCACCGGTGACAAAAACCTGTCGATGCGGTTGGGACCAGACCACCGATAGCACAACTTTGCAGCTCTTCGTTCCGCGGCCGAACTGACCGGGTGAGCCTGACAAAGAACCAGATCTCCAACCTGAAAAGGGTTAGGAGTACGACCCTTATCATACCTCCTCCTCATTCTCTCTCTAGCACGTAGCAGGTTGCGCCGAGCAGCCCGCCACGTGGACACTACGTCAGTGGCACCTGGCGTAGGTAGAAGATCCTCTAGCCTCCACAAGTTGGACAAAGGATTGTTAGGAGGGTAGCCATGTAGAATCTCGAAGGGAGTGGCATTGTGACTCTCATGCTTGGAAGAGTTAAAAGCAAGCTGGAGCCAAGAGAGACTCTCATCCCAGGTGTTCTGCTTCTCAGCATGGAAAGAAATAAGGGCAGACCGAAGATTGCGGTTGAACCGCTCTGCATGAGAAGGCTGTGGGTAATACGGAGAGGTAGTCACATGCCTGATACCATTGCCAAAACAGAACCTACGAAACTCATGTGAGGTAAACTGGCTACCGTTGTCGGACACAAGAGTAGAAGGAACACCAAAGTGCTGGAAGAGTTGGGACTGGAGAGCACGGATGGTGAGCTTAGCCGTGGCACTCCGAAGTGGGAAAAGCCAAACGAACTTCGAGAAAGCATCCACCCAAACAAGTAGGTAGGAGCTACCTGACTTGCTACGGGGAAAAGGACCCACGTAGTCGATGAACACCTTCTCAAAAGGACGCTCGGCCACCTCAGAAGATAACAACCCAAATTTCGCATTCTGACTAGGCTTGCTGAGAGAGCACAGGTGACAAGCCCGCACTCTGCCTGCAACATCCCGGTCCATGCCCTTCCAGATGAAGTACCTACGAATCTTAGCGATGGTCTTATGAATGCCAAGATGACCGCCCACAAGAGAAGAGTGATAAAATTGAAAGACCATCGGTACTAGATGACTAGGCAGCACTACACGGGGTTCACCCCTCTGTCGAGGACGGCAACAGAGTACCCCTTTGGACAGAAAATAGGGAGGGTGGGCACCTCCCTCTTGAAGCTCACCTAAGATGACTGACAGCTCAGGATCTTTCTGCTGATGGGACAGTAGGTCGTCAAAAGCCAGAGGAAAGTCCAGAAGAACAGCACCACACTGAGCAACAGCCTCAGTAGGTGGATCACTGGGTTCTTGATACATGCGGGAAAGAGCATCCGCGATGACATTCTGGGTACCCCTAAGATGTTGGACTCGGAACTTAAAAGCAGAAATTTTGACCACCCAGCGACCAATTTTCCCGAGCTGTCTGGGATGGGCAAGAAGCCAAGATAGTGCCTGATTGTCCGTCTCCAGCAAGAACTCAGCGTGTTCCAAGAAACGCCGAAACTTGTCCGTACCAAAGACAACAGCCAGACACTCTAACTCATAGATGGAAGAAGCTTTCTTTTCCTGGTGAGACAACGTCCTCGAAGCAAAAGCGATGGGCTGCCTGACCCCATCAAACTCCTGAGAAAGAACAGCAGCAATGGCGGAGGAGGAGGCATCAGTCTGAAGAATGAATTCTCTGCTGAAATCAGGCATACGCAGGACAGGAGGTTGCATGATAGCCTCCTTGAGAGCATCAAAGGCAGTCTGCTGAGCTTGGCCCCACAAAAAAAGGGACACCTTTCTTCCGCAACTCGTTTAACGGGGCAGCAAGCTCGGCCACGTTAGGGATGAACCTACGGTAAAAATTCACCATCCCCACAAAACGGGCAATCCCCTTGGCATCTCTGGGAGGAGGAAAATCCCGAATGCCCTGGGTCCTCGCAGGATCAATGCAGACGCCTCGAGAAGAAATAAGATGACCCAGAAAAGAAATCTCAGGACGAGCAAAAGTGACTTTCTCTGGATTGACGGTAAGGCCAGCGGACTTAAGGCGACTAAGAACTTCCTCCAGATGTAGCATGTGTTCCCCGAAAGTCTCACTGTAGACAAGAAGGTCGTCCAGGTAATTGAAGACAAACTTGAATTTCACATCGTGGAAGATGGAATCAAGCAGACGAGTAAGAGTCTGGGCACCCACAGCAAGACCCATAGGAACCCTAGTGAACTGGTAGAGATTCCAGGGAACACAGAAGCTAGTCATAGGCCGTGATTCCTTCTTCAATGGAATCTGATGGTAGGCCTGGTTCAAATCAAACACACTGAAAAACTTAGCCTTACCGAACCAATCAAACGCAGAATGCAGATCAGGCAGAGGTACCGAGTCAATAGCGACCTTAGCGTTGAGCCTCCGATAATCCATCACAAGCCTAGACTTACCATTAGGCTTGGGAACAAGAAATGCTGGACTGGCATAAGCGGAGCGAGACGGTTCAATCACACCCTTGCTCAGAAGATCTTCAATCATAGCCCTCATAACCTCCATCTTTGGGGGAGCAAGTTTGTATGGATGACTTCTTACTGGCTTAGAATCGGTGAGGTGGATCTCATACTCCAGAAGAGAAGTGACCCCAAGCTCCGGCGTAAGCACATCAGGAAACCGCAAACACAGCCTCCTAATGGCCTCCACCTGCTCAGGGGGGAGATGACCAACTGGATCCACCTTGGGTTGTTCGGGCTCACAACCCACCTCTCTGACTGCAGGAGGGCAGTCAGAATCACCTACTAGAGGCACCAAAACTCGCCGATTAAACCTGAAAAACATCTGGCGCTTCTGGAGGTCAAGCACCATACCACTTTTAGAGATAAAGTCTGCCCCTATGATACAGGAAACCGCCAGGTCCTTGGCAACCAGAAAACCCCACCTCCAGGAAAATCCTTCGATTTTAAAATGTAAAAACGCCTTAAGAAGTATAGGTAGAGGAGTTTGGGATGCCGTCCAGCAAGTAATAGAAGAAGGCTCGGTGTGCCTGACAAGTCCTAAGGCGTCAAGGGACTCAAAAAGAGAAAGGCTGATGATACAGCATGCCGAACCAGAATCAAGAAGGGCTCGACACACCGTACCACCAAAAGAAACGAAAACGCCAGGACACACCGAGGTGACCGCACTAAGTCCTAGGGAAGCCATACCAGCAAGGCCCGAAAAATCCCCGACACTCCTGCTATGGGCACGTGTCAAAGGCAAATGGCCACGGTCAGTCGCAACAACGCGGGGAGCTACTGTGGAGGCAACCCCCCGCGCTGAGCGTTTCCCGCCCCACGACCTCGAGCACGTGGACACTCACGTCGAATGTGACCAGGTTGGCCACAAGCAAAGCACACAACCGGAGGCCGAGAACCACGACCCTCCACTGGCTGACTCACACCTAACGACATAGCCAGTCGACGGGTGGGGAGAGCACGATGACTCTCAGAATCCCTCCCTTGCTGGTCTGAGAACTGCACGCTGCGCGAAACAATGCACAGCTGATGCAGCTCCCGAAAAGTCGAAGGAACACCAGCAAAAACCAATCTGCACCGTTCTTCGGGAGAAATGCCATCCAGGATGACACGAACGGTGTCAGCTTCAGAAAGGGTGAGGCGCAACGCTTGACGAGCTTCCTTGACTGAAGAGACATAGGCTGCCAGAGACTCGCCCCTACCCTGCGACCGATAAAATCTTTCCATTACCATCCTCTCCCTGAGTCGAATGGGAAGAAACGACGAAAGTAACTCTCGATGGAACGAGTCCACCGAGGCACCACTGGCCAAGACAGAACTCAGCACTTCCCCAACGGGACCTCTGCAATAAGGGAAAACCAGACGAAGCAAGTCCCCAGCCTGCATGCCGGGCATCTCACTAAGCCTGAGAAAGGCAACCAGAAACTTAAGAAGTTCCTCAGGATCCATCCCATCGATCACAGGGAGATTCTGGATCATGGGCGTGAGAGGGTTAGGTAGCTTGTGGTAGCTCAGCTGCAGAAGAGCAGGTGAACCCAAAGAAGCAGAAGGAACGGCAGCTGAAGCCGAACCACAAGCCACCTCAACAGAAACGCCTGCAGACTCAGAAGGAGCCTCAGGCACAGTGAAAGCCGTTGTCTCAGCCTGCGGCCTCGACACATTAGGCGACAGTGTGAAATTAGGCCGCTGACCCAAACCCGTAGGAGTCGTGGAACCGGAGAGTGCCTGAAAAATCTCTTCCAGCCTAGACAAACTCTCCAGGATCCACGCCCTATCCGACGGTTCCAACCCCGGTGCCCGGTTGACCAGCCTTAAACGGGCAAGCAGATGCCCCAGACGTGCAAGGCGGCAGGCCCGGTCACGACCTACTGGAGGTTCCAACTGCAAATCTTCCAAAACCCCTTCCCAATCTTCCACCTTACGTTTACAAACATACAACTCCTCCCCAACCTCCAGTAGAGCAGACCACTCCACCGCCGTACCCGCGGACAACTGCTCCCGCAGCAACCTCCGGAGATTCAGAACATCACCCTCCGGAGTCACACCCCGCGACCTCAACTCGAAAATCAACTCCTCCTTGACTAGGAGCGCAACATTCTGCAGATAGGCCATCTCGCAAAACAAAATTCTCAACAGTATACAAAAAACGACAACTCCAGGGTCCAAGACGAACAAAACCCTCAGCCTACCGAGCCACTGCCGACCCCTCCAATCCACCCATGAAACCCATTCACCAAAGTAACCAAGCGGATTGCCCAAATTTTTTTTTTTTTTTTTTTTTTTTTTTTTTTTTTTTTTTTAAGTAAATTATTCATTAGGTTTTTTCAATTGTTATTTGTTTTTTAAATAAATTTCATTTATTATTTTTTTTTTTTTATACAATACCAAGACACCTTGACGGTAGGTCGGCCAACCATGGCCTACTAACTGGCAAACACCCACCATCAACAACCAAGAGAGAAAGATTTTTTTTTTTTTTTTTTTTTTTTTTTGAGCAACCACGCTCTGCTACCAATTGAGACCCATCCCCCCACCTAAGCTGGAAAGCGTGCCAACTGGGGGATGGCTCAAAACAAGTCGAGCGAGGGAATCACGGGTGGCAGTTGGAGGGTGAAAATAACACTCGGCAGCTGAGCAAAACTAATTTATTACCAAGCAAAAAATCAATAAATCAAAAACGGCAGAAGGCCACAATATTAACGGGCAGAAGGCCCCAATATAACTTCGCACTTAAATAAATAACAACAAACAATTAAATTAACAAGATACACCACATAACCTACAGAAACAACAAACTCCACAAATACCAAAATTTAACAATCAATTTTTGTATGGCCTATCTGCAGCCTCGCTAGAAACACCCAAAACGTAAGCAAATTTTTAAGCCCCAAATAAAAGTGAAAATTTTGAACTTTTGGCTCACCACAATTAAAACCGGCAATTTGGCCCAAATCCCTTGATTCCACCGAGGCCCGGGAGTAAGCCGGAATCCCGGGGCAGCTCCGAATTAGAAAGTTAACTAAAAGCCCAATAATCCCCTTTTGGTGAAGAATTTAAAAATTAAACAATTTAAAAAAAAGTATAACATGGTACCGCTCTAGTAAAAATTCACTTCCAAACCCCCCCCCCCAAATACACTTAACCAAAAAAAAATAAAACAATAACAATAACTAGGCCTAAAGCATAAAAATAAATAACAACACAACATAACGGTAGGGACCTAACAAATATAAACTCTAGAAAAATATAACAACAAAATAACTAATTAACTAAATAACAATAAAAATTAACACTAAAAGTTCTTTTTGTTTTTTTTCTATTTGTATTTTAAGAGTTTTTTTTTCCTTTTAATAAAAAAAAATCATATAGGTCCCCCCCCCCATGGCTGTGTTGCACAAATCACTGTCCAGGTTTTTTGGCCTAGGCCTCAATTAAATAGTTCCACCAACTTTTTCTTCTTTCGTTTCATATTGCACTTCCATTTTTCTTTGGTTATTTTTCTTTATATAAATATTTAAACAGCAAAACCCCCAGCTCAGCCGCCGGGAAATAAAATGGAATACACTGACCTGAGGACAGGAGACTTATACCACAAAGATGTAGAGCGGGTAGCGGGCGCCTCCAAGCTCCAACATGGTCCTCAGGCCTGGCTAGCAGTGCAGATGTTAGGCCATCCCCAGACGGCAGGCTGAGGGCTGAAAGTCCCACTCGAGGACCCTGGAGTTTAGGAGTCTCTCAGCCGGCAACCATGACTTGAACAAGCTGCAGAGAAAACTGAACAGACAGGCCAACCTGACCGAAGCTGGAACCAGGAACGACGAAACCGAGTCTGAGCAACGGCCACCAAAGCGAATCGCCGGGCACAAGCGGTCTCAGGCAGCCCGGCAGACGACGACGAAAAAAAACAAAATGTACCGGTCAAAAACGACCCGGTACAAAACTCAAACTTCAAACTCGGGTGCACATAATTTCTGCGCCGACAGTAGCCAAATCGGAGGGCTGTGTGATTATCCGATCTTGAAATTGCAAGGGTTTACAATAATTACAAGAACGTATTTTTAGTAACAACTATAGGAACTAAGCATTCTATTAAGAACTAACTTCTTAAAACTCAATTAAAATTTCAATATTCTAACCTTAATATTTTTTTTTTTTTTACAAAATTTGAAAGTAAGACTTTGTTCCAAAAGTACTAAACATCAGTGTTTTTTCCTCTTCGAACCGCAATGAAAAATATTTAAATTTAAAATGAAAATGTGTAATTGATATGGCGGGAATTAAATAATGTAAAGATTCGTGTACTTTTTTAAAAAAAACTTAATAAATATTGAATTTATAGCAGAAGTTCAATCTTGAGTAGGCCTACATTGCATTTTGAAACCGACAGTAGAGAAAGTAGACGGATTGTATTACTCTTTAGTAATTTTCCTGTCCTCTCTTGGAGGTGTTTTTCATATGTATGAAGAAAGGGCTAAGTAACGATGTAGAGTAAGAGACGTGTTACTAACGTCAGACAAAACCAATGGAACAAAGTCATCCTTACAGGCCGTGATAAATTTAGAATAGAACGAGGAAAAAAAGCTTGAGTTGTTTATGACGAACTCAAGGCAGCTTTATTAAAGAGTTAAATCTCAAATTGGCATTTCCCAACCAACATAGACATAGTTCTTCATAAGTGTGCACAGCTGTTCCAAACTGCTAAGCAGAACGTTCATTTTCTGTCTTAGAAAGAATGAAATCTTGCTTTAGATCTATAATGAGTGAAGATAACTAAACTCAGCTCCTCAACATATCGACGCTGAACTTTTGAACGGTGATAAAATAAAAGTTAGACAATAGAGGAGTTATCAATGGTTAAAAGTAATATGAAACCAATGTAAAGAAACATAATAAAGACTTACCAAAGATATATTAGTTTATATTTGTTAATTTTTGTTTTTATTTTCAAATATTTAAATGATAATTTTTAGTTTGTAAGAGTTATAAATAAACTTTAGCACATATGTGGCCAATGAATATACATCTATATCCATGTCATACACATGTGTATTCATTAATGTGACATGTTTCAAGAGGTCGGCATATGTATAAATATAAAGTATATAAATATAAAGTGCGTAGGAGCGAAATGTGTAAAATCCGTCCCTGAACCTAACACATCCTAAACAATTCTAACATAATGTAACGAAACCTAACACACTTACAAAAACTAATATTATTTAATCTATCAATACTTAACGTAGCCTACCAATACCAATCATGACCCCTATCATATCAGAACGTAAACTTACTGAAACCGCACATTTCTTGCGCCAATGTGCTTGATAATGGTACGATTTAAAAAACCTTGCCACATTCGTTAACAGGACACAATTCTGAACTATTTGAGTACGCACATTAATATTTTTATGAAAACAAATATTTTTCCGTTTTTCCTCATGTTCTTAATTTTTCCGGCTTTCCGCTGAAAAAAACGATCATAATATTCTTGTTTCTTCTTTATGTATCTACTATGAAAAAGAATGTTAGCTAAACAATTGACATGCCCCTGTTCTATATAATTGATTTTAGCCTTAATCAAGTCATCAAAGGTATATAGGTCTTATAATAGAAACTGCTCTGTCCTGGCTCCCAAAACTGTGAAGTAAAGATCCTATATTTGAAATTACAGTGACAGGTGTCTTTGCTTAAAAAGCTGAGAAATATATAAAACGCTCCGAACATATCCATTAAATTTGATATTCCACGCCAGTAAGATAAAGTAGCCTCTGGTCAGTGATAAAGTAGTCAGTAAAAGCAACGTTATAGGTTATTCGAAAATAAAGTCCAGTAATGTAAGCAGATATTCAGACTACGTGAAAGTAACGTTGCAAATTCCAAATTATAAATAAAATCTAGTAGTACAATCAATAACGATAACATCAATTAGAGAATATTAAAATTAGCAACGCGCTTGATAACAGCTCAACCGGTAACAGCAGCGGACAAACTTTTGTTCATATCATGTTCAACGAGCAGGCAGTGAACTTGCTTAATGAACCGTGCCAAAACTACGACGATTGATGATGGTGTAACGTATACTATTTGTCCGTTGAAGGAAATTAGGACATTATAAATAATAAAGGAATATGTTTTCTTCTGAAAAAAACTGAAATAGCATTTTACTATATGAATTAACGTTGCCAACTCAGAGCAGTTAACTATATATGTTAGTTCAATGAAAGCAGTTAAACTGTAGAAAACTTGGAAACAATGTTAAAATATCTAAATGTGTTGATATTTGACTTTGCGACTTGTTAGACATAGTAACTAATGCAATTAGACGAAATCAAACAAAATACATCTATACAATAAGAAAACCTATAGAAAAACAACAAGATGAAACAAACATGGATTAGACAAGAAGATGCAACGGTGAATGAGGAATTCATATGTAAACGTTTTGGCAGAAAACTTGCCAATGGAAAATTTCCTGCAATGGGTAAAAACTGCACCAAATGTGGTAAGCCAAATCATTTATTTATAGTATGACGAACAAAAGATTTCTCAAACGATCAAGTAATATTGTTCACGAGTTTTCAGAAAATGATAGTAATGACTTAGCTTGTAATATTTAAAATTTAAACAAAGTTCATGTTGTTAAAGATCAAAAAGCACGATATAAAACTATTAAGGTAGAAGGAAAGAATATAAATTTTAAACTTGACACAGGTGCGGAGGTTAATGTTTTACCTTAGAGAATCGTATGAATAAAAGTAATAAGATAATACTTAGAGATTTTGGAGGTTTCAAAGTTAAACCAATATAATTTATAAAAACCTTGATTGAAACTAATTTTAATGGCATTAATATGTTGTTTAGTTGTAAAAGATTTCTGTAACCCAATAATAGGATCGAGGACAGCTTTGATTTTAATTTAATTAAAAGGATTGACAACATTGAACTTAGGTTAGAATTTACACTGTCAAGAAACAGAATATTTAATCATAACAAATCAGAATGTGAGGGTTTAGGCTGTTTTCCAGACATTTGTAAGATAAAAATAGACAACAAAGCTGTTCCACAGAAAAGCGCAGTAAGAAGAATAACATATAAAGTCAGGAATAGATTTGAAAAAACATTAAGTCTTTTTAATCAAGAGATATTATAGAACCAGTTAATGAACCTGGTATTTTTTTTTTCTCCTTCTTATCCTTACTCTGTCCATTCCTCATAGACTATTCATCTGTGCGAGGAACTTATTCAGACGGAGTAATCTTGTAATTTTAGAGATACCCAATGGTTCTCTGCGTCTTTGTATTGACACAACTCACTTAAATAAATATATTATTGTAGAAAGATATACAATTCAAACTATTGAAAATCTGTCACAAAACCTAGCTCATAAAAAGTTTTTTTCGGTTTTAGACATTAAAGATGGATTTTATCACATTGGTTTGGAAGAAGAATTAAGTAAATTATGATCGTTTAGTACTATAATTGGAACATATTGATTTTTCAGAGCACCATTTGGCCTTTCATGCCTAACAGCACTTTAAAAAAACTAATGATTAAGTATTTTGGTGATATCAAAGGTGTATGTGTATATCGACTATGTGCTTTGATGATTTATACATTGCATAGGAGAATCTGTTGTAGATTTGAGCCAAGAAAGATTTGATTAATTAAAAACTGAAACTAAAAATTACTTAACCCTGGCTAAAATAATATCATGTAACTATGAATGGCCTTCAAAAGTTGAAGATTGAGAGATTAAACACTTTTACAAGTACAGAGGTGACATATCATTTGAACATTATTTACTGTATTATGAAGATGGATTGATCATTCCTAAATCATTAAGAAAGTTCATTCTAAGTTACATTAAACATATTTAAGTATCAGCAAAACACTCTTATATGATACCAAGTTTTTCTATTGGCCAGCTATGACATCTGATATAT
>JAQJVL010004914.1:30000-40003 GCA_035578905.1 Stictocephala bisonia
GGGTTCCTAAGGTATGGCAATGTGCCTCCCAACGTGTGTGTGTATATCACTCAAGGGCGTGTTATTGGCCACCTTAGACTACCAAGATGTGATATGTGCCCGTCACGATCAGTATGATTTTTTTTATGACTATATTCTGTAATCAATTGGAAAATTCATAGGACATATAATGTAAAATATAGTATACAATTCAGTATTTAAGAAGCATAATTGATAAAATACACTAAACCCAGTTAGTTTAATATGCTATAAAAACTCAAACTGATTAAATAACTACGGTCAATAATAAAAACTAAACATTAATGACGTATAGTGGTTAAGTGGTAGAAATGACTATTAGTCTTAAATTCACCCCAAAATATAGGCATTTTTCACTTCACTTCACTTCACTTCATTTTATTTCGTTTCATTTTCATTTCATGAATGTCAAAGGCTAAGAGTGTAACTTAAATTAACGATCAATAAAACTTATAATTACAGTATATGAGCCATGAAAAAGAGTCAGCAACAGGAGAGAATTATACTAAATGTAACAAACATGTAAGCAGTATTCAATAAACAAATGAAGTGCAGACCAAGACATAAAGTCAATAAAAAAGAAAAAGGACAGGGATCGATAACTCAACATGATAGTTGTACTCCGTAATCCTTTTATAAAGTATGTGTTGGTGGGTGGAAGGTTCTCACCTCTGTTCGTGTATGGATGAATGGGTAATTTAGTGGCACATCCAAGTAGTAAGTCCAAGTAACGTACAGTGACATCTCAGTGACAGACCTATCCACCCACCCAAACAAATACAGTAGTAATAATCCACCTACCCTCCCTTATACGTAGAGATGTACTGACCCACCCACTCTTCCACAACCGTACAGTACTTGTGGGTGGGTCAGTAGCACTGTACGTGTTAGTGTGGGTGGGTGAGTACAACAGAACTAGTATGGGAGGGTGGGAGGGTTAATAGTACTGTATGGGTTGGTGGTTCAATACTGCTGTACGTGCATGGTATGCTGGGTGGGGCAATACCGCTAGGCTTGTATCGGTGGGTGGATGGTTCAGTATCACTATAGTATATGTGTGGGTGGTTGGTTCAATACCACTATACTTGTATGGCTAGATGGGTTGGTCATATCCACTGTACTTGTATTTGAGGTTTGGAATGTAAATATCACTGTACGTATATGTGTGGGTGGATGATTCAATACTACTATACATGCATGGGAATGTGGGTAGGTCAATACTGTATGAGAGGGCGTGTAGGTCAATACCACCGTACGAGTATGGGATAGCAGAAGGGTAAAAAGCATACGTGTATTTACGTGATTGGGTAGGAGGGATGGCTATTATCACTAAGTGTATATGGGTGTAGGAGCGGAACCCACTATTACGGTACGCATATGGGTGTACGGAAGGCTTATTTTTACTGCACGTGTGTCCAGACGGGAGAGCTACATTACTAATGTAAAGTATTGGAATGCAAAGTCGAAAGGTGTAGGTCCATAATTAAAAATCGAAGTGTAATAATAAATATGGATGGTTAGTCAAAATTTAAACAGAGATGTATGCCCATAAACCTAAATCGAATTCAAATAAGTCTAGCTTATAGTAAGTCAATATGACAGTAAAGAAACAATACACCCGTAATCTGAATCATATATCGAAGAACACATGCAAATTATTTTACTTTTTCAGTACACGTATTTATATCTAGAACTTTTGTTTTAATTTGTAAGTTTGGGTAAGAATGTTAAATTTGGCCCTAATTTAACCTAAATAATAGCTTTTTAAAACTAAATTGTAATTGGAGTATACATCAATAAGAACTGAAGTAATATAATCCATTTGCCAGTAGCTAAGTAATTATCTACGGCCTGGTTCACAACACACGCCCACCTACCGACCAACCTGCTGTGCAAGGTTCTGATTCACTGATGCCGTATTGTAGTATACACGATTACCCGCCAAGTGCGACGTTGTCAAACTTGGTGACGCTAGAATGATAGCAGAGAACAGTGACGCCATAGTGGTAAATACGCGTATAATAATATACACCGGTTGACACCAACGCTCCCCGCGGCAGCTGCTTGAACTTCAAATTGTATACGACTTTTTAATCGACCCACATTGCGACGTCACACGGCAAAATTTAATTTTTAAATTAAATAATATTGCGTTGATTAAGTACAATTAAACTCATGCCACTTTAATCAACATTTTTAACTCTACAAAATGACTATTTTTGAGTATTTTTAATTTCACGTACTTCCAAACTACAATGGGATTACATTATGGCGTCGTATACTTGACGCCACAATGTAAACTGACGCCACAGTGATAGGAAATTTCTTTAACACTAACGCAACAGTGTTATATATGGAACATAAAGATAATATACGAACTAGATAGTAAAATGGGACATAAAGATAGCATACGATCTAACTTGTGGTATGGAACATACAGATAATGTAATAATTTAAAATTAGTTAATTTTAAAAAGGCATGACGTATAATTTGGATAAAGATACAAAAGTAATAATATTATTAATTAAATAAAAAGGGTAATTAATTGATCTCCTGGCACACAGCTAAGTCAAATCCAACGAGCCATTTTAGACTTGCCTCACTGATTCTCTTCATACTAGCTAATCTCTCAGTAAAATAACATAGGGGACATTATGAAACTATCCATTGTTTGGATATACTCCCCGTATTTATATGACTGAACTAGTTTGTGAAATAGAACATAAATATAGCACACGATCTAGCTATACATATGGAACATAAAGATAATGTACGAACTAGATAGTAAAATGGGACCTAAAGATAGCATACGATCTAACTTGTGGTATGGAACATAAAGATAATGTACGAACTAGTTATTGAAATAGAAAATAAAGATAGCACACGATCTAGATAGACATATGGAACATAAAGATAATGTACGAAATAGGTAGAAAAATGGGATATAAAGATAGCATACGATCTAGCTAGACATATGGAACATAAAGACAATGTACGAAATAGGTAGAAAAATGGGATATAAAGATAGCATACGATCTGGCTAGTAATACGGAACATGAAGATAATATATGATCTAGGTAGTGATATGGGACGTAAAGCCAATTTTCGAGCTAGCTAATGTTATGGTACATAGTAATGATAGCATACGAGCTAGCTAGTTAAATGAGACTTAAAGACAGAATATGATCTAGCTAGCAATATGGAACATAAAGATAGCATACGAGCAAGCTAATGAAATTGGACGTAAATATAGTATACGTGCTAGCTAGTAATTTGGGATATAAAGATAACAAATGACTAGCAAGTGATATGGGACGTAAGCCAGCTTACGTGGTTGCAAATGAAATGGGACATATTCAGCACATGTATTGATATATGAAACATGTACTTAAGTTGCATATTGAACCATGATTTTTAACGAAAATATATTCGACAAACGTAAATACTTTAATTGTAAACCTTAGGTAGTAAATATTACAATTTTTATACTCATATTATATTGTTACAAGTTAAACAGCAATAGTTCATTAATTTAATGTAATATTTACACTAACTGTAAAACACAATTAAATGTGATCAGAAATAGAGCATAAAAAATTATAATTTGCTGTCGGCGAGCCCCTATGCTGCTATCTAACTGTGATTAGTCTCAAATAAATGTCGTAAAACCTTGTTTCATACTATTTAACTCAGGTATTAGTCACTTCAGTGTTTACTTAATAGATATAAGTAGAAATATATATATATATATATATATATATATATATATATATATATATATATAGAGAGAGAGAGAGAGAGAGAGAGAGAGAGAGAGAGAGAGAGAGAGAGAGAGAGAGAGAGAGAGAGAGAGAGAGAGAGAGAGAGAGAGAGAGAGAGAGAGAGAGAGAGAGAGAGAGAGAGAGAGAGAGAGAGAGAGAGAGAGAGAGAGAGAGAGAGAGAGAGAGAGAGAGAGAGAGAGAGAGAGAGAGAGAGAGAGAGAGAGAGAGAGAGAGAGAGAGAGAGAGAGAGAGAGAGAGAGAGAGAGAGAGAGAGAGAGAGAGAGAGAGAGAGAGAGAGAGAGAGAGAGAGAGAGAGAGAGAGAGAGAGAGAGAGAGAGAGAGAGAGAGAGAGAGAGAGAGAGAGAGAGAGAGAGAGAGAGAGAGAGAGAGAGAGAGAGAGAGAGAGAGAGAGAGAGAGAGAGAGAGAGAGAGAGAGAGAGAGAGAGAGAGAGAGAGAGAGAGAGAGAGAGAGAGAGAGAGAGAGAGAGAGAGAGAGAGAGAGAGAGAGAGAGAGAGAGAGAGAGAGAGAGAGAGAGAGAGAGAGAGAGAGAGAGAGAGAGAGAGAGAGAGAGAGAGAGAGAGAGAGAGAGAGAGAGAGAGAGAGAGAGAGAGAGAGAGAGAGAGAGAGAGAGAGAGAGAGAGAGAGAGAGAGAGAGAGAGAGAGAGAGAGAGAGAGAGAGAGAGAGAGAGAGAGAGAGAGAGAGAGAGAGAGAGAGAGAGAGAGAGAGAGAGAGAGAGAGAGAGAGAGAGAGAGAGAGAGAGAGAGAGAGAGAGAGAGAGAGAGAGAGAGAGAGAGAGAGAGAGAGAGAGAGAGAGAGAGAGAGAGAGAGAGAGAGAGAGAGAGAGAGAGAGAGAGAGAGAGAGAGAGAGAGAGAGAGAGAGAGAGAGAGAGAGAGAGAGAGAGAGAGAGAGAGAGAGAGAGAGAGAGAGAGAGAGAGAGAGAGAGAGAGAGAGAGAGAGAGAGAGAGAGAGAGAGAGAGAGAGAGAGAGAGAGAGAGAGAGAGAGAGAGAGAGAGAGAGGAGAGATGAATATATAGAGAGAGGAATTACCTATGCAGACGAAACATCATCTAATTTTATATGACACCGGCTTCACAGTACCCACCGATATGACAGTACAGTCTTCTTGTTGCTAGTCAATGGGTTAACTAACTGAATTGCCATTGATAAAGGAAAGGAAAGCTACAAGGTGCTAATGACAGTACGGTGTGGAATGTACTATCAGCATTAATACTTAATAATTTGTTTATAATGTGGTTAATCTATTTATCGTAGTAGTAACAGGATGATATATACGTTTACTACATTGGTATGTTTTTTTCACCCAATATTTATTTATGTGTCCCTCACTTTCAAATATACATTTAAGATAAAAAATATATATGCACTCTAAGAACTGATATATCACTCTCGAATAAAATCAACTACAGCCCATTCTTAGTTCTTAACATCCTTAGTGTTAAATAAAAATTAAATACTTTGGGGAAGCAGTATAGTAGTTTTTTAAATTATAACTATATTTATAGTAATCGAAAAAAAATTCTTTGTAGATTTATATGGAAGGCACGCCTACAGCAATCGGTAAGATGATGCTAAAATTATGCATCTTCTACGGGAATTTTAAAATGTTATTTAATCAACAGGCATAAATGAGTTTTCAGATCTTTTTAAAATATTATGTATAATATATATCTTCTCGCCACTTATGTTTGCTTTTGAATCAACATATTATAATAAATTCGCCAGTAATTATAGATGCTACTATGAATCACATTTATAAACTTTTTTCAATTTAATTAAACAACGACGTTGTAAAGAATTTTTTATGGCTGAATTGGTATGTAAATATCATACAATTTTATATAAACGAGTGTGGAGTCATTCTTGGCAATCTGTTTGATAGATATTTGATATTAATAATGATTGTTTTCTAAAAATAAACAAACAATAGAACTAATTTTAATTGACATATTTCAACTGACGAAGAGAGGAGGAAAAACAGATAATAAAAACGAGTAATGGTCGGGTTTGAACAAAGCGGATATATATAAACTATAAAAATGTGTATAGAGCAAATTTAAATTTATGTTAGTTTCAAACTCAAAACAGACGATAACTAGGATTCAGGAGTCACAAATCTAAATATGACTGTAATTGAACGGCTGTTATAACAAGCCGAACAATCGGGCTTAGTTTGTAACAATGATACATTTGCTCGTCTTGACTAATTCAAAGTGCATATTTAACAATTCATGAGTTTTATGTTGAATAGAGGATGTCTTTTATAAAATACATATTTTTATAATCGTGAGACGATTACAAATCAATAATACCGTTTACAATAACTATAGTTTGAGATTTAACATTTGCACGGAGTAAAAGTAGTTTCTGTAATGTTTTAAAATATTTTTCACGTATTATACAACAAACTAATATTATTATGCTTACAGTTTGGATAAATGTAAGCTATTTTAAGTGTAACTGAACGAAAGAAAAGTAAATTATTGTAATAACGTAAAATTATTACAATTATTGACTTTTGTTATTAGTAATAGTTCCGCGAGATAGAGGATTTTTTAGTACAGTAGAACCTCGATAGTTCGACACTCTATACCTTCGACAGTCCTTGTAGTTTGACACTCTATACCTTCGACAGTCCTTGTAGTTCGAGTTCGACACTATATATACCTTCGACAGTCCTTGTAGTTCGACACCGGTAATAGTGACACCGTGCTGCAAAACTGTTGTCCATGGCTCCGGTGCAGATCAATGAAATGACACCGTCAAAGTGAATAACTGTTAAAATTATGAATACTGGGACATTTAATTTCTGTAACTTCTAAGTACTCTACTGTCCATACTTTAATAACTACTATTGTAAATCCATATAATTTCAGTACAATATACATTGTTACAGAAATATACAGTATAGCTTGTTTTTACTTTTGTTAAATTGTTAACAATTCACGAGGAAAATACTCTACAATTTCTTTATGAAAATAATGTTTGTTGTTATGTTTACCATAAATTTCTTATAGTTGGACATTTCGATAATTGGACACCCCCGCAGTCCACAAAGTGTCGAACTATTGAGGTTTTACTGTTTTTAATAAGTATAAGTAATGTTAATAAATTATGACTTGAATTAGAATACATCTATTCCTACAATATGTTTAGTAAATCTAGTTAACTATGTCAGTTGTACATCGCTAAAAGCTCACTTCATGAACATATTGAGTACGTAATTTTAAGTCTTTTACAAGAATCCTTCTCAAAATGTAATAATAAAACTGTATAATTTATTTTGTATTGGACTGAAACAGTAGCCACTATTTCCTGTTGTAGTGTATGTGTGCCAAATACGAATTAAAACTCCTATAAACAAGGTTGATAGTTAGCTTAGTTTGGTATAGTGATATTAAAAATGTAGTAAATATCTTGCAACTTCATTTGGGTCGGGCTAACTTTCAGCTCCAATCCAATGTCCTATTAATACAGAATTCCCTACAATAAAGCTCCCAATGGTTGGTAAACATGATCATTTACTCTGGAGATTGGATTCCTTTGGAAAACGACTTGAGTTAACGTCTTTTAAAATGTTTATAAATAAAGTTAAGATGATAAACAGTACAACAAACTTATATATTCTAACTCAATAGTAGCTTTGCTATCAATATTATATGTATTGTTTGTATTTCTGAAAATATGAATTGTGCATATAATTGCAATACAAATATGGCAAATAAAGATGTACTACATTAATGAACTCTCAAACGCTTGAAACTTTCGGCTCAACTGTGCAAAAATAAACAAACCTTTATCAATGAGAACTATAACATTCGGAAAACATGTAAAAATGATTTATCATGCAAGATACTCTATTTAATAAAATAATATAAAAAACGTTCCTGAAAATGTTGTTTCAGATTAAAGTTAATGAAACTAAGATGGTTCAAACATAACTATAACATAAATATGAAATAAATAACAGTTTAAAGAAAAAACAAAACACATGTTTGTATAAATGAGTTGGACACTCTTTAACTTGGTAATTTTCACGCAATTAAAAATCTATATTTAATTACCAATTATATAGTATGCTTGGTTAAAATCAATGCCCGATCTACTAGATATAAACTTAACGATTATTTTCTGTTAGTTGTTAAATAATCTTTATGTAGGAAACTGAAATATGCAGAACGTTTCGTTTGCCCTGTTTGTCCCATTTGTTGGTTTTGGTTGCTGCTCAAAGTAGTCGTTGTTTTTATTTCATTCTGATGTTGGGAGTGTTTCGTTTGCCCTATTTGCCCCATTTGGTGGTTTTGGTTGCTGCTCAAAGCAGTCGTTGTTTCTATATCATTCTGATGTTGGGAGTGTTTCGTTTGCCCTATTTGTCCCATTTGGTGGTTTTGGTTGTTGCTCTAAGCTGTCGTTATTTCTATTTCATTCTGATGTTGTGAGTTTTGTTTTGGAGGTCAGTCAGTCTAATTTTTTCTGCTTATCCCATATAATGTAAAGCATTTAAGGAAGGGATTTGCCTTCCAAGACATTGTGGGATTCTGAAATGAAATGATCCCTCGGCTAGCAGGCTACAAGGCCCAGTATTTTTTAAGCCTTTGCTGAAGTTTTCTTTGTATCAACTTCATTGAAGGAGCCTTCTGAGTCTCAGGGCAACACTCGAGTGACATGACCTAACAGTGGGTAGTAGGGAAGGTGTGACTACGGGGATTTAAGTACCAGGGAAGGTCTTGAAAATAAAAACGTTTTTAATGGTCTCGTTATCCACCCTCTACTCTGCAATTTAATACATGTTTAGTTTAGTATCCAACTAGGAACCACATCAGCTTTCAACTACTAAATTATTTTTGGAGGGCAATATTCGAATGTAAGTAATTATATTATACAGCTTCATAAGCTAAAGGTTCTTAGTCCGATCCTCATCAGAGTCATAATATATTTTGAAATAGATCTTGTTATAACCACCGGCTGTTATAACAAGCCGAACAATCGGGCTTAGTTTGTAACAATGATACATTTGCTCGTCTTGACTAATTCAAAGTGCATATTTAACAATTCATGATGGCCAGTGTGTTCAGAATAAATAAACAAACTATTCTGATTCATTATTTACTATTTACTGAAAATAGATTGTATTAAAAAGCCACTTCTTTGGCATTTTTTACTAATTAATTGATAATTAGTTATATTAGCTAATAATAGTCACTATAGATATAAACGCACGTATTTATTATTTTCATATTTAGTTTATTGGCTGCAGAATATTCAACAATGTTTTATCGTTTCCGTCCAGAAATGTTACATCACATGTGGATTAAACGTACGGTAAATTAACTTGATAATGAACAATATTATATATTTCTTTAATTACAAAGGCGTTCTTCTGGCACCAGTGCCCGTTGAGGTTTTTTTATTTGGGTGTTAATTGTTTTGTATTCGTTGTACTGTTTCAAGAGAATAATTATTTTGATGGCTCTACTAATAATCAATTTACTTCTTCTCGTTCTTGTGTCAATAATCAATCTTGTTTTTCTCGTTTATTGCAGTTAAATTTTTGGTTACATACTGCACTTTGATAAAAAAAAAGTATTTGACTTAATACTGTTATTTTGTATCATTCTAATTAACTTTGAAGCATATTTCAAATTGAGTCATTCACCTGAAATTTAATTATTAAATTAATTTCTCCGAAACAAATAAAAAATATTAAATAAACTGCAGCAGGTTTAGTATGTTTATTAATGCACTAACTGTCACAGGCTCTACAGTTTCTACAAAAATAATAATACATCAGGGTAATCTTATGACACCGTAGTCTGAGATCCCCACCCACCTACCCATACACGTACAGTAGTACTGACCCACCAATACACGTAAAGTGGTTCTGACTCACCCACCCACCCATTCACGTACAATGGTACTGACCCACCTGCTTACTCATACAAAAACAGTAGTACTAACCCACCCGCTCACCCATACACGTACAGCACTTTTTTAAAAATTAATACGTTTGATTTGTGTTTATTTTAAATTATTTTAGGCTCATTGAATTCTTATGGATCCTCCTCATATCCCTTGTATAATTAATTTTCTTATTCGACAATTCGACTAACCTTAAGGACGGTTTAGTGAAAAATATACTCGACTGAGAATCTCTTGGCTCGTAACGTTTTTGTCACTGTCCTGCACAGACAGAAAATGACTT
>JAQJVL010004915.1:0-39992 GCA_035578905.1 Stictocephala bisonia
AGAACAGTTTTCATAATACTAGTGTGAGTGAAACATATAGGATCTACGATTAAAAAACGAACTGTTTGCACTGAAATTTGTTGTGGTTTGAAATAAAGTTATTATTTGTTCTGTGTATTTATATATTTATTTGACGTTCTAATAATAAACTAATAAATAATTATTAATCCCTAGTATGGTATCAATGAGTAATTAACATTCCATATTAGAAATTAATAATTAAAAATTGCAATGATTTGGTTTATAGGTGATTGTAAAGAATTGCAAAATTATTCAAATAAGTATACATTTTTATTTAGTAAATATAAAAAATGTTTAATGAATAAATGTTTAAATAAATCGGCCGTTACAAAACGAAGGGTATGTCCTGTTTGTTTACAAATTGACCATCTCTCAAGTTTCATTCCACACTTTGAGAAAAAAACAACCTGTTCTTTTCAACTGTTTCTCCAAACAGTTGTTTTTAACTAACAAACAGTTCGTTTTCATTTCGTAAAAACAACAGAAACGCCCACCTCTGATAAATAATAAATAATATGATATGACCTCAAAACGATGAGGTCGTTTAAATTGGTTTAAGTTGTCGGTTAAAAATTGTCAATATATTTTTAAGATTAATAATTGTAATGAGTTAGGTAACTTATCAAAATTACTTAAACTAATACTGATGAGATTGTAAATATTTAATTGAAGTTTTTTGTAAACAACATATGTTGACACAAACTTTTAGGCCTTTTAATAAGATATAAATTTAAGTTTATTTTTAAAACTATTTTATTTTCAACTACAAAATTAACAATTTTTAAAAAAAGCTGTAAAATAATTACTTATCCATCTTAAATTATATTGTATGTGCTGCTACCTAGGAAATACTTGGTTCAACTATTGAGATAGTTTCAGCTGTTGCCACCAGGTGCGCCACAGCTCTCCACACAGTTGGTTCATCTAAGGAGACAAAGAGTGAGTAGTACCATTGGTTTTACGATATAAACCAATGTATAGTAAAATCAATGTTAGTACCCTTGATTATATACGCACCTATGTAGATGAGCAACGAGATACGGCTTTGAGTGATCAGCCAGCGCTAGCGATTTCTAGCGGAACGTGTTGGGACTATGGCAGAATTGGTCAATGCGCAGTGCTGCTTCGAGTAGACAACAGCTGAAGTTGGCTGTACTCGGGCTCATTACCGACCGCGTTGGCGCTGCGCCTGTCGTAATGTATGTGGAATATGATCGACTGTTTGAAGTCAAGGAAAAGTAATGGTTGACTTACGTCACGCGTTGTAATCGTTTTTATTTATTACGCTTCATCCGTGATATTTGATAATAATAATAATAATTAATTTATTTGCCGTCAAATTGTTTACAATTATGGACAATGTCAAATCATCTTAATTTTAAACTAAACTAAGTGCAAACATTTGTTCAACATTAAAAAACAAAATAGATAAATGAAATACAATATATATTTTAATAATGTCTTATGACGTAATAAAAGGTTAGAAGTCAATGTGGTTCAGAGTAAAAAATTCATCTACAGAATAGAAGGGGTTTTCCAGGAGCCATATGTAAAACTTAGTTAAAAATTGTTTTTGACTGTACTTCAAAACTAAATGGGAAAGGAAATTGTATACTTTCAAGCACAATACCACATGGCTATCAAGAGACTTCGTCAATCTAGAAAAGTGTATTGATGTGTTCAGTTTCTGTCTGGTGTTGTGAGAATAATTTTTGTAATTAAAATGTAGCAAATGAGGATTTTGAAAAACATAGGAAATGAGATCGAATAGGTATAAGTTAATAATAGTTGGAATTTTCAAATACTGGAAAAGGGGTTTGCAATGTTCAAATAAACTTGATTCTGAAACTACTCTAATTGCTTTTTTTTTGGATAACTAATATTTCCTTAATGCGTTTTGAATTCCCCCAGAAAATCAGACCATATCTAAAAATAGATTGGAAATAAGCGTAATATGCTATTTTTACATAATTTATGGTAACACAAGATGTTAAACGCCTTAAGAGGTAAATTACTCTTGACAGCCTATTGGATATATGCTCTATATGTTCATTCCAATTTAGATTCTGGTCAATGAAAACACCCAAAAACTTAACACTAGATGAGAAGTTGTTGAGGCAATTATAATTGACTGAACCTGATCTCACGCTAAACAATATATTTTTTGTCTTATCATTATTTAGAAGAAATTCATTGGCCTGGAACCATTTGGATGCATTCATAATAGTGTTTTCAGATAGTAATTTAATTTCTTCTATGTCTTTACCAATGTTGACAAATGTTGTGTCGTCAGCGTACAATATAGTAGAAGATGCAGACAAACATTGAGGGAGGTCATTTATGCATATTAAAAATAAAAAGGGTCCAAGTACGGACCCTTGGGGAACTCCACAATGTAAAGAGACTTCATTCGACCATTGGCCATTTATAAAAGTTTTTTGTTTGCGATTTGTAAGATATGACTTGAAAAAATTTAGAGGTAACCCGTTCACACCATAATAAGATAATTTTTTGAAAAGGTCGCTATGATTCACACAATCAAATGCTTTGCTCAGGTCACAGAAGGTGGCCTGGGCAAGATTTTTATTTTCAAACGTTTGAATAATATTTCTAATAAGACTGTCAATTGCATTTGATGTAGATTTGCCTTTCCTGAATCCGAATTGTGATGTGCTTAAAAATTGGTTTGTTTCAAAGAATTCATTAATCTGGTCAAAAACTAAAATTTCAATTAATTTGGATAAGATTGGAATAATTGATATCGGGCGATAGCTGTCTAGCTTATCTTTTGGCCCTTTTTTATATACTGGGCACACTCTAGAGATTTTTAGTGGATCAGGAAAAACTCCTTCCTTCAGACATAGATTTATGCAGGAAGTAAGGGGATTGACAAAACTTGGGAGTATGAATTTAATGAGATTATTTGACATGCAGTATATGTCACTGCTGTCCGAATTACTGAGGCGTTTACTAGCTGAAAGCACGTCATCTGGTGTAATGGCACATGGCAGTCCAACTAAAGGCAACTGGAGTTACGTCAGAGCGATTTAGAAAGACACAACAGTTATCAACATTAGATTTAAAATTATTAATTTTGGTTTTTAATTCGGAGACAGACTCAATACAGAAATCATTATACTCATTAGGCGTGAAACATATTTGATCTTGTTTTAATGTTCCCTGATTGCTCCTGATAACGTTCCAAGCAGCTTTACATTTATTTTTGCTGCGCTCAATGTATTTTATATTTTGAGAAATCTTTGCTTCCTTAATGGATTTTCTGTACTGTTTTTTAGGGTAGCAAAGCTGTGCTTGACAGCCTTATTATCGGTGCTTTTTGCCACACCATGTAGAAAAAACAGCCTGTCTCTCATCTTTAGTAGATCTGGTGAAAACCAGTTAGGACGCGGCTTAGTAGGTTTATTTGACTTAAGTAACTTTAATTTTTTATAAAAGTTGATGTTATTTAAAATTAAAGAGAAAAGGTGTTGAAAAATACAGGTAGCTCCTTTGCCTCGGTACTCTGATAGCAAATGGTCCCAGTCGTAAGAGTGTAAATGGAGTGATATATCGTTATAAACCGATTTTGGAATAATGAATGTAGATTTATTGGCAGAGAATGTGGACGTTTTAGGTGTTTGCTTGTTGTTGGCGTGGAAGCCTAGAAGAATACCATCATGATCTGAATAAGGAAATGGAATAATTTTGCATGATGTTTTATTGACTGGACTGTTAATAAATACGTTGTCGAGGCAGTTATAGCCTCTTGTCGCAGCCTTATTAAGACAATAAAAATTATGCTGCCTCAATATATTTTTGAAGATAGTTACGGTTTTTTTATTTGTATTTACATCAAATTTTGAGTTAATATCACCCCCTACAATAATAGTGTAGCTGGACCAGGAGCCCAAAAACTCAAGAAGGTTGTCAAGTGTTTTAATAAACTCATACGCATCACCCGAGGGAGAGTGGTATAAAGAAACAGCTATAAGTTTAATTTCCTCAACAATAATGGCTGAGGCTTCAAAGTTAAATTCCTGGCAGAAATTAAATATATTAAATTCCTTTGCACATAAATTATCGCGTACGAATATTAAAGAACCTCCTTTTATGTGTTCAGACCTACTATAGGAGGCTGCACAATAAAAGCCTTGCGGATTGGAAGCGTCAATTTCATCTTTTTTCAGCCAGTGCTCGGTAAGACATATAAACTGAATACCATGTAAGCCAATCAGGAAACTTTCCAAAACAGCAGTTTTTTTATCAAGACCTTGGACATTTAAAAACAGAAAATTAAGATAAGTAGATAATATTTCTGAATTGTTATCAAAGAGATTAATTTCTTTATGTTTAGGTATTTTTAAGTCGATTCCTTTAAGGCAATGGGTTGGGAGTTTAAATCATTGACCTCTGTGGCTTTGGATAACCCCCCCTTAACAGAACTTTTTTTATCTTCTACTATTACTCTTGCTTTACAGGAGCGTTGTATTTCACTGGGAGTATCTCCAGTCAAAACTGACACAAGTGGTAACTCTGCAGCTGTCACTGATATGACATCTCTCTCTGATGCTGGTTGTAGGTGCTCTCCCAAGCTTGACATCTGGACTGGAACTATGGAACTTCTCTTGCTCATTTCTTGGGCGATACAACTCCTTATCAAAGCCACAAACTCATGATGTTTAAGTCCATTTCGAAGCGTTCTGGTGGCCCTCTCATCCCGTATGACTATGTTGACTGAGGCACTGGTACTGCGGTGAAGCTGCACAATATTCCTAGCAAACAGTTGAGGGGCAATCTCATCTCTCATGCATCCCATGGGGGAACAAATAAGTGTTTTAATTTTTTTAAGTTTAAGATCTAAAATAAGTGATTGAAAAGCTGCATTGTAGTCCTCATCAGATGGTTTACTGTTGTATGTTGGCTTAGTAATGAGTCCGTACACTGCTGCGCCATATTTACTATGCTGAAGTGAGAGATTGCTGCTGGCCAGATCTGAAGAAGTTGGTCTGCCGAATTCGTTTCTAAAAACTACTGCTACACCTCCACTCATGTGTCTTTGATCCTGGAAATCTGCTGAAAAGCAGTGTCCAAAGGCAATATCACTACTGCCCTGAAAACGTGTTACATAATTCTGCATGTCATCTTCAACAATTTGAATAGGTTCTAAAGGGGTTTCATCTCTATGTGGTTGAGTGGAGACCACCTGATTACATTGTGTAGCTATTGGGTCTGTAATGAGAATTAACGAGTTGTTTTGATCTTGAAATAACTGTTCAGTAATCTTAACGATTTCTTTACATACAAACAGTTTCCCACTTTTATTAATATGTAGGCCATGTCTGGTTTGATGGCATCTCTCTAAAATATACAAGTCAAGAAGCTTGACATGGGAGTTATTGAAGGACAGATGCCTGATCACTACGTTGGCTTCCTTAATCAACATGTTTTCCGGACTTTCAGAACCCAAATCATACCTATAGGGTATAGTACAGAGAATTAGGTTTGTATGCTGAAATAAATGTTGTTGCTTTACCAAGAAGTCTTGAAAATATTGCAGGAACTTTTTAGGATTACCAGTAGATATTTTATTTATATTATTTGTGCCTCCCACAACGACAACACAGTCATCCTTGGTCAGTTGTTTTAAATCACTAGATGATGTGATGGAATTCATTATTAGTTCCAGAGGAGCACCAGGGTGGCAAGTGTTAAAAACATTAAATTTATCAGAGCTTGCTTGTTCAAGATATGGGGACAAGTCTCTACCCTGACTGTCACTGCAAATAAGTATAGTGTGTTTTCTTTTCTTTTTTGAGTGCTGTGTGGAAATATTTCGTTCCTTTGTTATTGACTTGTTATTGTTATTAGATGTATTAGTTTTAGGCACGCTTTGATTGTGTCTTGTAGACTGTTTATATAGGTGATTTAAGTCAGATGTATCATTGCCACATTCAGTGTCGGTTTCTTTATCAAGAACTTCAAATCTATTGCGTGTTATTAAACCTCTACTTGTGATGGATTTCCTTCTAGAAGGCTTGGTTCTGTTTACAGTTTTATGCCATTTATCAGGTTTAGTATAAGGTTTACTGTTAATAACAGAAGATATGTCTGTGCTGTTTGTTGTTAAAGAATGTTGTAGGTTCTGCAGAGTATTGGGATTGCAATTACAGCTCAAACATCCAGTGATCCATCCCATGAACGAGCGGTTACATACTTTATTTAAACAGAAGTGATATGCAATGTATTTAGCGTGAACCAAAACATGTATTCCGCATTCAAAGAATTGCTTCTGTTGGATACATGGCATCTCAATAACCTGGCTTTTATCATATTCCAATTTCCCTGCTACTAACTGAGCGGATATGCTATTTGTAGGGCGTAGAGAGTCAAAGTGGTACGCCTCACCATTACCCTTATCTATAAACAACAGGCTCCAGTGAGAGCCAGAGTCTTCTTTATCACCATCAGCAACATTATTAATGCATAAAAAGGCATATTTACATGTTTGGAAGGAGGTTTGCTTTAGACACTCTTTTACTACTTCTGGGGTACCCAGTTTAATTGCGGCTGTTATTGATGGTCCTAAAAAGAGTATATCCTCCGAGTCAATATTATCCGCAGTAGCAGAAAAATAACTGCTCAGCACCGAGTCATCGACCCATTTATCTTTGCTCCAAGAACCTTTTGACTGTAGGTTCGATAGCTCATTTGTTACAGTGTGGAGACTTTGTTTTAAATTATCTATGGTCATGTCTTTTAGGTTTAGTTTTGCCTGTAGAGAGTCTTTAACACTTGTTACTTTGTTTTTGTCTTTAAGGAAGCTTTTATTTTCTTCACGTAGAGCATTACATTCATATTTACTAGAAACAAGTTGTTTTTCGATGATTTTTATTTTTTCTAAAAGTGCATTCTTTTCAGTCTGAACTATATCCTGGCAGTGGAAAGAGCGGTTTAGGTCGTCTTCCCTCTGCTTTTTCTCAAGCATTAACTTGGTCTCTAAAACTAAAGTTTCCTTAAATGACAGGTCGAGTTTATTTTTATTGTCTTCATATTCCTTAAGAATTGTGTCGCATTGGGTAATTAACAGAACAAGCTTAGAAACTAGACAATCCATATCTAAATTAGGATTATTAGATTTTATTTTATTAATCTCCCAACAAATATCAGCTACATATTCCTGAACAATGCCTTGGGATTCGTCAGATTCAAATATTATTTCTTCTAACTGTTTCATTTTTTTTAATTATTTTTTTATTTTTTATATAATGTACAATGTAATAGTAATGTAATGATTTATTTAGATAAAATAACAGTTATTATATGAACTGGAACAAAATAATAGAAGCTTTTTTTATAACAAGCAAAAAGAAACAACCCAAGGTCAGGAATCGATCCAGGAACCTACTTGTTGGGAATCTGAGAGCTTATCAGTAGCGCCACGCCAACAGATAAGAAGCCCTGGCTAATTTGTTTGGAAGTTGACTGCCGCTGGGAAGTGGGAAGTAGCTGCAGCGTGTAGTTAGGCTGTAACGTATTTCTAACCTCCAAACAACTACAGCTAAATGACAGTCATTTACTCACGTAATAAGCTTCCGAAAACTCACGATTTACGTCCAAGACCACGCACTGTGCATTTAAAATTTTTAATCCAAGTTTAATTGCAAAACGCACATTTGTACACATTTGTACAACTTATAAAGATTTGTTACGTTTGTATGTATTTGCGAAACTTATGAGTTTTTTTTTTTTTTTTTTGTAGGTACGTTGCGGGGTACTTGGCAAACCGCTGTACTTGGCGCTAGTTGTAAGCATCAATTCGATATATTTTAAAATATTTTAATTTCAACCAAATTATAAATGGTTCATTTAATTGATTACTTGTTACAATAAAATACTTATGAATAGACAAGTAATATGAATAGTAACATATATATCATAGATATAAAATTGGTTTTGAAATTTACCTATTTTATACAGTGTAGTATTTTAACTGTAAACATTTTTATTTTAAAATAGGTGCAATATTTATAGTCTTTTTGGTTGCTGCCAAAACCGTACGATATATTCACTGTGAAATGATCAAAGTTTTATGTAACTTAAATAAACAAAGCAAAGCTAAATAATTCAACAAATAATACTTAGAATTGTATTATAATGTAACAAGAATTTCCTCGATTTTATATTTACAGACCTGAACATTAAATAATTTAATTAATTACTACAAATCATTCTTCTAAGATATATTGGTGAAATAGTCTCAGTACCGTATTAAAAAATACTAACTTTTTAGCCCCTTGCCTGACAGTGAACGTCAATATACCCACGTAAGCGAGCGCATAAAAAAAATATGGACGTTTATAACACTCAGAATCCTATAAAAGGCAATAATTGATTTAGAATACTCTTCGTTTCTATCTTTGTTTTCATGGAATATGGCCGTAAATTATAATCCCCCACCCCTGAGTTCCAATTTATTGCTCGGTATGAAAGTAATTATCGATTCTAATTAGTTGGTCTACCACACAAAAAAACAATATAATTGACTTACTTGTTTACATATAAGTAATTTATTTACATTTCCATAGTGTGACGAAAAAATAGAAATTCGTTTGTTGCTTTCAAATGTAAATATTACGTCGTAGAAATTATTATTTATTTGTAAGGATAGTATATTTTGACAATCTGATCACGTGATGTAAGATAAGGAAAGTCGACGCCCTGGTAATTTGTTATTTCCGCCCCAGGGTAGGAAGTTCAAGGTCACAAACAGGGCTCGCCAACTGAGTTGAGTTGACTGCCCGAGCACTACCGCATCTCTAGCTCGGGTATTTACTGACAAATAAAATACATATATTACTAGCCTTATGTTTGTTGTAACTACTTTCTTCACATACCTTCACCATAATATAATCAAAGCTACAATCTTGTTCGTATATTTCATAATCTCTTATAAAATTAGTAATCTTCATTACAACGTACATTTACAAACTGTACTTATTTTTATACCATGTTATGACAACGATTTTATCCAGTACACATAACAATTACTTTTGAACACAGCTGACCTTTTAGTACTACTAACAAACATTTCCGCTTACTTTTATTTACTAGTTTTATATTTTGTGCACTTTTTAAAGTGAAATAAATGTTAGTGATAAACCTATTTAGTGATATAAAAGGTAAGTTTTTACGAATGTTGTGATGATTTATTAAAATTTTCTGTCTTAGAGGTTTAGAAGGTTAAGTTTAAAATCTATCAATTTAAATTGAACCTTATTGGAGTTAAGGCAAATTAAATTACTAAACAAGTAATTTATATTCATTCGAAATACACAATGGGTGCACAAATTTCACATACTGAGGCCCTTAGATATTTAATTTAATGTGACAAATAATTAGGTTTACAAAGTGGAGAAAAATAAATTTTAATATGCAATCATCGTAATTGGTAGCGTAGTTGGTTCAATCCAGTTTCATGTGCTAAAGGTCCGATGTTTTTAAATAATTATTTATTTGTTTCTTTACGTATTACCAAGACACCCTGACGGCAGGTCGGCCAACCATGACCTACTAACAGGCAAACACCCACCATCAACCACCAAGAGATTTTTTTTTTTTTTTTTAGGCAACCACGCTCTGCTATTAATCCCAATCAGGCTCATAATACATTTTGAGAAGGATCAGCTGATAACCACCGGCTGTTCATTTGTCATTGGGCTATTAATTGATGACACTTTCTAGGGAATAGTCGGCCTTAGTTTGTAACAATGACTACATTCGCTCATCTACACTCATCACACTCATTCGAAATCCATATTCGTCCATATCTTGACGATCGGCGTCTTATGAATAAACAAAATAAAAAATCGAGTATAAAATTAATAGTTTTATGTAATAGGGTCTAAAAGATGATTTGCACATTACTTATACAAAGTCTTGAAACTGACTTTATTACTTAAATTTATAATAATTATCAATGTCAACTTTACACTTCGGTTGATGACAGGGAGTTTGAGAGGAAATGTATAATGTGACAGGCGTGGCAAGGGGCTTTTATACTAAAACCACGAAAACTACTGACGACGTAACAATTAATTTGATTTACTGAAATAGGAATGTCTACTGAAGAAACACGGCGCGCGACCGTGCAGCCATCTAGGGGCGACGCATAGTACTTCTCACGAGTGCAGCCAACCAGAGCTTCTAGCGGCGCGTTAATATACTACGTCGGCATTCGATATGGTTTTCAATCACTCATAAATGCATTGGCTTTTCTGATTACGGTGTCATAAGATTACTCTAATGTATGGCGATTGATTTCAAGATTTCAGGTTAGTGGCTAATTAATTATGATCATATATTTACTTCATGTTCTACTGTAATCAGTTGTTTATTTTACAATCTAACGAGCTATATTCAATGTTCTTTTTAATTTTTAGTTACATTAAGTTTGTCTTTTCTAAGAGCCACGTTACTAGCAACAGTAGTTAATCAATTTCCATTTTTTACTTTGTATAAATTATCGTGTTTCTTTGAAGAAAATAAATTCTAGAAATAATAGATAAGCATATCTAGGTGCGTATATAATCAAGGTGCGTATATAATCAAGGGTTAAGTTACAGTATTTTTGCCTTAAACAGTCTAACAAATTTTACGGTATTTAATACAAATATAAAGGTCTGCCTGTAGTGTCCACCAGTAGCGCAGTTGTCTCTAACATGGCGTCTAGTGGTTTGCAATGTTGCTACTAGGGTGCAGTATATATCCAAGTTGAGATGATTATTTATCTACTAATGGATGTATAATAAACTAAAACTATCTAAAACTTCCTTTTAAGTTTTCAATAAAATAAAATAAAACACATTGTCTTCTCTTGATTCGATAAACATTTTGTAATACAACAAATTTATGCTATTGAAAAGAAAAATACTTACGACTCTCGGTTATTTTATTTATTCTTATTAATATATAAGGAGGGGCACATAAAAGAGGCACAGCACAGGACTAACGGCCGCTGATCAGCAATTAGATGCAACATCTAATAATTAATATTTGACAGTCGATCATTGTAGTGATTACCTTCACTCTAGTGATGTGCTAAATGATTACTTTCGAGTATCGACTACATAGGTTACAAGTACTTTTGAATACTGATTACATTTACTGATTACTTTGTAATCACTACTGTAACGGGATTCAATAGCAAAGGGAGTACAACAAGTAATCTGTACCAGTAATCTACTACTAAACTACTGAGATTACTATTACTAGTGGAATCTTCAGTTACATTGTACTCACTATATTATGAGATTATTGTGGATTTTCAATACTGTAAGTAAGCACTGATTTTACAAATAAGGGGCTTTGGTTACAAGTAAAAATGAAAAGTAGTGAAATAATGGAACAATAAAATAATATATTCTTAAAAGTAAAAAATACATCTTTGGAACATCGCTGTAATATAGACAGTAATGGAAATAATTATAAAAACAAAATACTCAGGTTTAAAAGTAACAATGAAAAATAGCGAAATAATGGAACAAAAAAATAATATATTCTTAAAATTAAAAATTACTTCTTTGGAACATAGACATAGACAACAATATGGTAAGTAATTCAAATGTTCATATAGAAAATAGTAACTATTAATTATGTCAAAAGAACAATAGTCTCTTAGAAACAATTAACCTAACATAATTACTGGATAAAATAAAATAATGAGTTATTTCCTTAATGATCACATAAGGAAAGATTAATACTACTAAAACCTTATATTTATGAGTTCATATTTAGGAACATCAGTTCTTTGACCTTTTGAGAAGAGAGTCTGTTTCTTCTTTCCGTAAGCATGTAACCAGCCTTCGAAAAGACTCGTTCGCTGGGAACAGATGTTGCAACTATGTGGCAACTTGATTTAACAATTTCTGCCAGGTTAGGGTACCCGTGTTGATGGTTCCTCCACCACCGTAATGAATTGTCCATTCTTGTTATTGGAGAGTCGTCCATGTACCGCTGCACTTCTTGAATGGCCTTTGAATAAGCAGTTCCACTGGGCCTAACTTTTCTTATTGTGTCATCACAAACATCCCATACAGAAATCTTTTTTTCTTCCGAAGTTTGCGAAACATCAGGTTCTGAGGTAGATTCTCTTTCTTTATTATTTATCAAACCCATAACTAATTCAATTGCCCTTTTTTTGTAGAGTCCTTTGTACTTTCTTGAGTAAACAAATGATGCTTGTACTTTGGGTCTAAGAACGTACAAAGTCGAAATGTGTTACTCCTTTCCAAATTTGGAAACCGTTCGTCAATTGCATTCAGCATAGTGTCAGCGATATTCTTTACGATATCTTTTGTGAGAGATACCAAAAGCTTTGTAATTGCTGATTTCAAACCTCTAGTAATCGGGATGATAACTTTACTGGCGATTAGAAATTTTTCAGCACTCATCTCTTTCGTGACTTCATGAAACGGTTCAAGTATTGTGCACAACTGTTTGCATAAATCCCATTCATCTAGCGTAAGTGGATTTAGGTTAGTGTTCAAAAGAGCCAAACAGTGTTTTATAGCCTCTTCTAGAAGCACAAACCTCTCGATCATAAAAAAGGTGGAGTTCCACCTTGTAATTACATCCTGTATTAACCTTTTTGGTTTCTTGGCCCCCGATTGTTCCTGATATTTTACCAGCATTTGACAAGCCTTGTTGCTCCGCTTGAAATGCGCAACAATAAGTTTAATTTTGCAAATTACGTCAACAGCGGGTTCTAGTGATTTTTGTACAATCAGATTGATTTTATGAGCATAACATCCATAATGTTTCAACTGTAAATAATCTGTTACAGCTTTGGTTATGTTGGCAGCATTATCAGTTACTATCATTGAAACCTTATCTTTTATGCCCCAATCGGTTATTGATTGTGAAATAACATTTGCCAAATTTTCTGATGTGTCGCCAGTAGTATAGACCGAACATTCAAGTAAAACAGTTTTCATGACAAACTGATTATCTATATAATGTCCTGTGATGGAAATGAATTTTTCATTCTTTGATGATGACCATGAGTCAGTGGTAAGACAAATATTATTCACTTCATCACACAAAAGAGTTTTCAAATCATGCCGTTTCTCTTCATATAATGCCGGCATCAGAGAATTCGCAAAGTACTTCCTTGAAGGAAGTTTGTACCCTGGAGCACATACTTTCATTAGGTTGGTGAACCCTTTATCCTCCACAATGGAGAAAGGTTGGAAATCATCAGCAAAAAGTCTTAAAATAGCTTGGTCAATTTTGTTTTTTTCGTTTGGAGTGATCTTTTTAGTCACATATGATTGTAAGGTGGTTTGTGACTGTTTAATGGGTTTTCTTACTGGTACTGTGATGTCCTCAGTTTCAATACTAAGACAATTTGTTTGTGTACTTGTAGTTGGCCCAAAACGTATTGGTACCGCTGATGATGACTCTCCGTCATCATGCCCTACGACAATGAAAGGGGTTTCCTCATTTATTAGTGGGACTGAGTTATTTTCTGGTAATTTACTGGGAAGGCTAACAGTAGGGTGCTTTCTTTGTAAATGTTTTTTTAAATTGGAAATTGAACCACTAAAACACAATTTATTTTTGCAAAGTTTACATACTGCAATGTTTTTTTCAGTGCCACTGTCAAAAAAATTCCAAATTTCACTTACTTTTCTCCTTGATCCTTTATCCATGATGAAACGAACACATACAAACTGAAATAATTATAACACTAAATTACCTCCTAATCAAATTAATTTCTTATAATAAAAATTCTAAATAAAAACTACTAAACTACTGGTCCATATAATAAAAACAACACACACTTTAAAATAAAACTAATGTAATTACTGTACTGTAAAATATATAATTTAATTTGATAATGTAATATAGCACGGTATGCAGCAAACGGTAGTAGTTTGACTCACTCACACTGACTAATGTGACAGTTGTTGACAAGTCACTCACAGCACAGTGCAAGTACAGAATTTCTGGAAAAAGGGGAGGACTTGGACTATCTTCTGAGAATTATTGCTCGAAATAGCAACGACCGGAAGAAGTACAATCCCACGGCCCAAAATAATGCTAATTAACGTCGGCGTTGCCGTTGAGTAGACCAGGAATCGCCAAACTCGATTCCAGCATTCTCATTGGCCGCTGAGTACCTTCGACAGGTTAGTGATTCCTTGTAACGCACTCGCACGACGCACACATTCGGTTAGATCCGGCTGTAGTCGAGTATCCTCGTACTCTGTGGAGTCTGGAGTCTTGAGTAATCATTAGAGTTTCGTGATTACTTGTACCCGTGTCCCTATACCAAGAGTACCGATTACTAATGATTACTGGCCAGTACTGATTACTAAATACTGATTACAGCAGTCCCGACACATCACTACTTCACTCACTGAAAGGCTCTTTCCTTGCTTCGCTTCTTAAATTCGAAATAATCTTTTTAAGATTTGTAATAATTTTTGAGAGCCGATCAGTGTAGTGATTACTTTCACTCATTGAAAGGCTCTTTCTTTGCTCTCCAACTAGAGTTAGTTATAACTGTTAAATGTGAAGTGAAGAACATTTGCCCCTGAACAATTATTTAGTTAAGGACACATAAGACAAAACCACATTATAATATAGACAGTAGCAAAGCGCTAGCGCTCGTAGTGGTCATGTAATAGACTTGTATTAATTAAGCCTTACAACATCACTTTTGACATAAACATAAAAAACTTGTGCTACAAAACCTATTTCACAGCTGTTTTGGTGATCTACAGTACAGTTTATTTCTATTTATGTCCGTAATTTTTTAAAATAGTTTAGTATAATATTGTTTCTTACGACCTACTGGTGCTAGTGACATGCACTAGAGTTGTGGAAAAGATACGTACATGCGAAACATGGCTAAATTTAGCCATGTTCCAGTTTGAGGATTAATATATTGTTAATGTTACAATTTGAATGGACTGTATATCAATACTAGCGATTGTTGATGACCGATAGCATCGGGAATATCGATTGTACTCTACTATTGACAATAGGCCATCCCTACAGCTTTTTTAAATCAAATTTTATTATTAAAAAAGTATTTTGATTCTTATAGTAGTCCCGAGGAACAAACATAAGTCACACCACGTACTAGTTACATTAAAAATAAAATACTGGATACAAGAGGGTTCAAGTAAATGGCATGTAACCAGCCAGCTATACTGGATATGACAGTTGACGAGCATGACTGCGCAGTTTCTTACAAGAGCTGGAAAGGAAATTACAGATAGTCAGTAACACTGGATTCAAGAGCTGATGGATAGAACACAGACAAATTTTCCAAGGATGCATGGGTTTATAAAAGTCTACTTCATGACCACTAGGAGCGCTAGCGTCGAACCGGTCGCATTTTCTCAAGAGAAAGCTTCGCTACTGTCTATATTATACTGTGGTATTACCTTAACTTATTACTCAGGGATATAGGCTGATGCTCGCCACTTAGGATTTACTAACAAACCAATATCTAAAACTTAGAAGCCTTACAGTGAAGAGAGTAAAATTAGTGTGAGTGGCACCACACTGCCGGGCTAATACATAATGTTATGACAAGCCTATTAAAATTAACACAAGTTATTAAAATTTGCCTGTGTTTATATATTAATACAAGTACATTAAGTACCCGAGAGTCGTAAATATTTTCTTTTGAACAGCATAAACATTTTTAATTATTAACATTTACTATACAAACTAGAGAAGAAAATTATTTAAAACTTTATTTGACTGAAAATGTAAAAGGAATATAGATAGTTTTAGTTGATTATATAGCAATTAGTAAATAATTAATCATCTCAAATTGGACATATACTGCACCCTACTTACAATATAGTAACCCCGAGACGCCATGTTAGAGACAATTGCGCTACTGGTGGACACTCAAACGTACTACAGGCAGACCTATATACTTGTACTAAATACCGTTAACAGACATTTCACTGTTTATGGCAAAATAACATAGGTTAAACGTGATGTAAAATCTGCATGAATCATAATAATCATGTTATATAATAAGGATTATTAATTAAAACATTTTTAACCCAGTACAATTTAGTCAAACTAAAAAAATCTTAGGATTTCATCATATGATTGTACAAATGGTCTTCAAAGTTAGGTCTACACAATTACCATGTCATTGTATTGGGCATGTTTGAGGACTATTAATGTAACTGATGAAACGATTCAAATGTTTACAATAATTCAAATTGGGGCATTCTACATTCAAAATATAATGATTACCTACACACAGCAGCACCATCTAATAGTTATGTGATAAATTTACCTGTTCTGACATGTTGATTGAAGGTTGAAACTGAGAATAGCCCACAGGGAGATGTTCAACAAGAAGTACAGGCGAGGACTTGTAGCAAGCTTATTCCTAGAGCCAACCCCATGTCTGACAACCACTTTACCCTGGAGAGGATGCAATAGGGATGTGCCAACCTGCTACTTTTGCTTAACTGATATAACAGTTCAATTTACCAGCGTATATAATCAAGGATTAAACACCAATTATGCGTTCGCCAAACTAAAATGCGATTTTCAATCTGACTCCGGTGCCCTCTTAAAGACGGCTCACGCGCAATTTCACTCATAAAAACGTGTTCTTAAAAACAAATATCACTATAAAAACCAAACTAGTTAAAGCAAAATCTCCAGCATAATTTTTCTTAAAGAATATAACATGGTGGACAATATACTATAAGTTTGAAAATTATTGCTAACTTATTTTAAGTTTGACAGCAAATTTAAACTCATAGTTTTGTAATTTCAGAACAGCGGAGAGGCCGTTCCGCCAGTACCAAAGTTATTTATTATTAATATAGTCCGAATTAATTTTATTCGGACTATATTGACAGATATGCTCTTGAACTGTTTAGTAATATAAGAACACAATTAAGAAAATAACAGTACTTTACAAGAAAGAACATTACCGGTATCATCTACTACGGAACTACAAGATGCTTGTATAAAATTTTTTTGGATATTTTCAATTCAATTCTTATTTTATCTTTTATCTTAAAGTCAGGTTTACCAATGGGCATAGCACTTAGTCTAGTTTTAAGCAACATATTATATAGCTTTATCATCATGGACTCCAAAAAGTTGGTTCAGATGTATTAGATGACATATTTTGTATTTGGAAATAAATTGCAATGCACGTGAACAATTCTTTCAATACATAAATAATTCACATATAATTTATGTATAAATTATAGTTAATTATTTGTTTTTTGTTTATTTTAGAACATGGATTGATTATTATTTTAGAAATTAAATCAAAACATATCTAGAATATGTTTTATTAATCGAATGATGAGTAGCTTATATATGTTAACTGCTTACTGAAACATTTTAGCCTATACTCAAAATCTTAGTCTTGTCAGTGTAATTTAAATTATCTTGGACAATCATAGAGATCAGTAAAAAGAAGAACTGAAGAGCATAAAAATTGTATTAAAAATATGGGAAATTATTCTCAACTCACGTGTAATGTTTTAACAGAAGAGTAAAATGGTTTGCAGTTAGCCCAGATACAATAAATACAAGTGCAATTAATTGAGTGCAAATATTCAATTCATATCATTTATTTGCCTACCGCACCAGCTCTTTACTACCTCGCCGCTAGGTCCGCTAGCATCACTTGGTTGCCAGTATAGCAACTGAGCCGCGCTACTGTACGGTATACTGTAATACAGCCTAGTGGGAAATTCATAAACTACATTTTAACCTAGCAGTAAATTTTGGAACTAATTAATGAATGAAATTGAAATAAATACTGCATTTGACGCTCGTATGGTGACTCGGAGTCGTGGCGTACTCCTGTACTCCAGTTTCTTGGAGGTCGAGTGATTGGGATCGATGCAGTCCTTGTGCAGGCACACTTCACAGATGGTGGAGTGAAGAAGGTCCGCGGATGTGCGATAGAAGTACCACCGATTGTGGCAAATTCGGGTAATAGTAAGGTGGGGCTAGCTGCTTACTATATGCATAAATCTAACGGCCTTACCGTTGACGACTGGTGTTGAGACTGATCACTCTTTTGCCGTTGATGACAATCATTTCATTCATAATATTTTACTTAGACAAGAAAATAATTAAATATTTTCGTCCAACGGCCTTACCGCTGACGACTGTGTTGAGACTGATCACTCTTTTGCCGTTTATGACAATCATTTCATTCATAATATTTTACTTAGACAAGAAAATAATTAAACATTTAAAATAAACTTTTTAATTACTGTTCTTATTTCTTTAAAATTACATTACTATAAACTAAAAAATTCAATGTAAAAACTATACATTTTTTTTAAATATACAGTTTAAGACGATTGAATAAAATATACGATTTATTTTTTTACTAAATTTTGAAAGTGCATTAAACCAAAGTAGGTGTTTAACTTATGAAATTATTTGAACAATTACGACACTCAATTATTTATAATTTACCATACGTTTTATACATTAAATTATGTACACTTAGCTTCAGGCAAAAATATTATTTGAGGCGTTTTTTTAGATGCAAAACTAGCCTTATCCATTTTCAATCACTTTAGTACACTAGAAAAACTTCATTTTGTTGCACCACGGAAATTTGATGTTTTTGTTCTTTTATCCTCTTAAATGAGGCCTAAACACAATTTTCAGAAAGTTTTGTCCAAGGGAATTGATTAGTTGTCATGTAATTAAATAATTAAGTTTGGATAAGGAAAGTTGTATTGCAATCGGCAAGTTGCTAATAAGGCAAGTTATGTTGCAAACATGACAGTACTAGACGAGTTTTGCTGCAAAATCAATGAAAACAAACAATGTAAAAGAGTATTCTTTATTAGTAAAATAGTACTTATTTAAGAATTAATTAATTTATTATTCTTTAATTTACTGATACAACTCAAAAGCATAAAACATTGTTAGTGAAAATATTCCGATGGTTAGTGGTTCTGATCGTGGCTTACCTAGAGTTTCAGTGTTTACTCACTCTACCAAATTCATATTCCTAGATTAAGGTTAAATCACAGATTGGAACCCCGTAAGCATACGTATACCACAGTACTCAAGTTTCTGTTGGACTGTTAATACCAAATTGAATTGACACAAAACTTTAAGGTCAGATCTGCTCCCCCCACTACTGGCTGAAAAGACGGCTGATATTAGTTCCCTCATGCATCGTGGAGTAATGCAGTGTTAGTGATGTTCTTATTTTAAGGTGGTGTAATCGGTTTTCAATTTTTTAATTATTTTCCTATTTTATAATCAAAATTAGTTAATATACCCTCCCTTAGGACAGGAAAAATATATAAACAATTTTTTTAACCACTACATTTAGAACTTATGGCCTTATGAAGTGGTGAATATAGCTGATTTTAAATCAGTGGTAAGACAAAACCGTTCCAAAATACAAATTTAATTTTTTCTAACTACGTTTTTTACAATACCCTTTACCCCTTTTGTACCTTTAAAATTATAAATATTTGTACATTTTTTCAGGGTGTCCAGTAAACCTCCTTAAACAAATTCCCTGACTTTTCCCTAACCGATCCGTGATTTCATACAAAATTTCCCTGACCCCAAATCGATATAGTTACATATAAGTCTATTTAACTTAATAGTAATATTATGTACTACCATGTACATACATTATGTTATTTATTTACAGTCAATTACAATTATTAATAAACGAAATATCAATATTTCACAAATATATTTTTATTGATAACCGTAATAGTTAAATTCAAAACTATTACCTACAATAATTATTCTTTTTAAACCTCTTTATAAAAGTAGAGGTAGAATTAAAAATATTTATAATTAGCCTTGAGTAAAAAATAAACGTACCTTTTATTCTATTGTTAAATTATGACAATTGTCAATGCCTTGAACCCAAAACCAGCATAAATTTAAGTTCTATGACTTATTTAACAAGTACTAATTAGAAAATTATTTCAGTAAGTTTTAAACTTTTAGCGATATTAAACTAGTTGTATGAGGTCGAACAAGCATAAGCAAAGGAATTAAGTAGCTTTTTCATAATTTAGAATATTAAATGGCATGTAAAATTAACATTTAGTACTGAACAAAGTAAAGGATTTTTTGTAGCGCACCCAAGTATATGGTGATTATTACAAATCACAACAGATTGGTGTTCTTGTTAGGATTTTCCATGTTTAGTTTCAAATTCCCTGATTTTTCCCTGACTTTTTCAGGTTTTCCCTGATGCTGGTCACCCCGTTTTTTTAAATGAAAAAAAATCTTAATCCCTTCAGTTATGTGTAAAAAACGAAGCAATTCAAAATTAAATGTGTATTTCAAACAGTTTGTCTTAATGCTAATTTAAAATTATAGAACTCTTCAATAGCTTCATTTACATTGCTTTTATTTAATATACAGGACAACGTACAATTTCTTAAATATGAGATTAGATCCTTAACCCCTTGTGCTCGAATGGCCAGTAGTACTGGCCATGCAAAGTTTTAGACGGCTTGTTATTAGTCTCGTCATTGTTTGTCCTCGTTGCTCGAATGGCCAGCTGTACTGGCCGCGCTAGTTCCACTTCCAGCTAGCGGCCATGTTTGTTTATACTTCTCAGCCAGCGCGTAATTCTTTTTAAATAGCCTTTGTATTTTTGACATGGGTATTTAAAAATGACGTAAAAACCATTAATAGATAATTATAGAAAAACTTTAATGGAACTAACTTATTCTAAGATAAACAAACTGTTTGATAATGTTAGTTTTAAACATACATTTGTAAATTGAATAATTAACATAAATTATTGAAATTACAACTTGATTTAAACATATGACATAGTCATGAAACATTTTGCAAAATCTTAGTGTTTGAATTTTTTTGCAGAATGGTATTGTTCAAAACACAATCCCATGTGAAGTCCTGGATTGTTCGAACACGTTTTGCAGTAAAATTTGCTGCGTTTTCTTTCTTTACAAGGTCTTCTATCGCTGCATACTACGCAGTCCTTAGTCTTGCTGCCATCAAGTGGATAGGGGGTATGCAGTTTTCCGTTCAGTCTCTCTTCTTCGTGTACAGCCTTCCTATTTTCTTTGAATTTCTTACATCTCCCACTAATTCTGTAATCAAAATTTTTCTGAATTTTCTTTGCCGTATCTTATTTTGGCCTTGGTTCAGATTGTAAAGTATGAATGCATTTACAACTGCAGTCTCAAGTAGCCAGAAGAAAATTTTTCTCCACCACTTAATGGACTTTCTTGTAAAGATATAACTGGAGATGTATTGATCTGCGAGATCTACCCCGCCCATTGATTTGTTGTACTTACAAACCACAGTCGGTTTTTCAACGTCTTCTTCTTGTCCATTTTTCTTTGTGCGGTGAACTGTTTGGGTTGTGTTATCATAAAGGGTACTCAACATAGCTACCAACTTGGTGTCCTGCCACAGGAGCACTGCAAACTTGTCTTCTTTTCTATAGCATTTAATGTCACCTTTTTTAAGTTTAATTTTGCCTGCTTTGTTCTTCTTTTGACTCTTTATTTGATCTGGTAGACCTTTTCGGTTTGTCATAATAGTTCCTGTGATATGTATTTTCATATCAAAAAGTACTTTAGCGAGATCAAGGTTCGTGTAAAACCTATCTGTGAACACATGAAGTCCTTCTATGTTTCTATATGACTGTTTTAGTTTGGTAACCAGATGGATAACTATTCGGCTGGTAACGCCCAAGTCTTGCCGTGGCATTCTATCAGTGGTACATTTGCCAAAATATGGCTCCATTGCACATATAAGTTATAGCCTGTGCTTGACTCTGAAAGTACAAATACTTTAATTCCCCATTTGATTGGCTTGTCCTTGTTATAGACTTTAAAGACAACCCTGCCTTTGTAGCCGACGGTGCTCTCATCAACACTCACCTTGTTCTATGGTACATAGAATTCTCTAAAATTGTTATCCATGTATGCTACCACATTTCGTCTTTCCTGAGCGAGTTAGCCTACCACCTACAGGTCCAGTGGGGGGTGGACTGACATTACAAAACAACTGTAAGAATCTCTCTTTGCTAAATATGTCCTTAAAAAAAGGTTGGTAATCAATCCATTCAGTTGAACAGTAATCGTCCAGCTCTGGTTTCTCGTTCATTCCCATGTTAAGAACTACACCCAAGAAAGCTTTTATTTCTGATAATGACACGTCATGCCAAGACCGCCACATTGACCTTTTTTGGAGGGGTGTTTTCATCTGAATTTTTTCAGAAGCGTAGCGGTTAGTCTCATTGACGATTTCTGATAACAAAGTATCATCAAAAAACAGCTGGAAAAATTCTAGGGGGGGTCTTTGGTGTGTGTGTTAGTGAAGGTTTATAGCCACTGTTACCTGCCCAGTTAAACCTTTTAAATTTAGCATTACCTGTTTTCCATTCTTGCCATTCATCTGGATTCACATCTTCTTCGTTGCCATCTGTATCCTCTTCTGATAACTCACCACTGTCCTCTTCCACACTGTTTTCAAATGTTATATTTTGAATAGCCTCGTCATGTATGGTTTGTTCAATTATAAGAGAATCTGCGTCTTCACCAAATTCTCCACGAAGTTCATCTTCAAATTGTTCATTGAAATTGGAATCCAAATCACTATTATGTTCAGAACCACTGTCTTCATCAATGTCACATTCATTGGCTAATATATTTCTAACATCATCAGAACGTAAACAGTCATCCATATTGTAAATATTTACAAATAATATTTACAAATAATAATTCACAGCTGAATAACATCAAACAGTATAGATCACAAGTCAAATGTACACACAACAAGTAGTTATGGGCGACGGTGACTGTCTGACTGAGATGCTAAACGTCAGCTGTCAGAATCTACTGAACAATAAATGTAATTGGCGGGAAACCAATGTCAACAGACGTCATATTTAGTTTACGAGTTCCTTGATAGGTTACAGCACTCACCGGACATATACGTATAAAATAAAATAATAAAAATAAAATGTTTGCATAGTGTCCAGTAGTACTAGCCATACGAGCAATAGTCGTATTCTATACTGGCCAGTACAGGTGGACATTCGAGCAATCAGGACATCGCGTTAACAAATAGACCGGGCTGACGCGGAAATGTATGCGGCCAGTACAGCTGGCCATTCGAGCAACGAGGACAAACTACAAATATTGCTTTCGGGTCCATAGGGTTAAAGCAAATTTTTTTCTACAACTAAATTTTGAATACAGCTTTTAATTTATATTTTCTTGTGTCATTTTCAAACTAATTAAACTGTGATTGGTTATTCCTAATTTTAAAATTTCTGTTTGAAATACTTTGAGATTTTTATAACCAAGAAAATATAGGCAATACTAGACTTAGAATCAGCTATTTCTCTTGTATATTGATTAACAAATCAGTAGAATCTTTGATTGTATAGTAATGACATAATTTTCCACTTCTGGTTTTTTTTATACATATGTTCATGTCACTCGTACAAATTACGTTTGAGCTTAAATTCTGGAATTTTGTTTCTAATTCATCAATAAACATATACTCTGAATAACTATGTAATCTAAACTCACAAAACAAATTAAATATTGCTTTGTTTGTCTTAAATTCTAGAACTAATATATCAGCAGTTTGCATTTTAATACCTCTATTTTTTTACTTTTACACTGTCCCTAACAAACACTAATAATCCACTGGCCCTATATTCATTATTACAGTTGTACACGCTCATATAACCAGGTATATTATAGAAGGATACTTCTTCTTCAAACACCCAAATTTCACTTAAGATTACAAAATCAAAATTATGTTTTATACTTGAAAGCTGAACCAGAAATAAATCAAAATATTTCCTTAAATTTCTTATTTTTAAATGAATACAGCTGAAGTTCATATTAGGCGCGTTGAAAAAATCATTTTCGAATTCGTCAATAACCAATGTATTCATTACACTGCTATCTTAATGTACATTTTTTACTTTGTTTTTTATTAGCAATTTTTTAAATACATTTTTAATTTGGAGTTTAAAAATTAATAAGTTAAAAATCGTAAGTTATTTATTCTACTACCGTTTGTGTTTTTCTTTTACAATATATAAATATAATGTTAATTTCAGTATCACCAGGTGTCTTCGTAATGGCACTGTCAGTGCCATTGCTTCAGCCGATTTATGTTCAATAATACTGTAAAATGTCGTGTACTTTAACCAGACGAGATCATCTAAAAGCAAAACTCCAACCAAAATCTTAAAAAAACTACTGCCCCTCAAGTGTGGAACATTCTTTACTATTGAAACGTCAGCTATAATAGCACGAAATGAAACATGACCGTTTGGATACAAACCATCATGTTTGGTCCTTTCATACATCTAAGTAATCTGGAGCATTGTATATATCTAAAAAAAATGCAATCTGTTATTTCCAGTTTTGACCAAAGAAGTACACAACCATACTACTTCATTCCACATAAGAAATCCAAAATTAAAAATTATTTATTAATTTGATATAAAATTGAACATTTCATAGACACAACTGATGCAGATGGAAGTATGTCAGGGCTTTGGTTGGTTTTCAACAGACTATTTTACATTGAAGCCATATTCACTGTTTTAAATGAACAATTCACTGAAATATTTGTATTGAAGTTGTGGCTATTTATAGAGTGACTTATATCAACTGTGTAGGATATGAAAAAAATCACAACTTGAGTATAAATAAATGAAAATAATTTATTATACAGATAAACTTAAAAATAGATCAATTTATGAGGGCCTATTTCGCTTTAACTTCCTCTTTCGTTTCTTCTTCCTTCACTGCAGGTTTTTCTTCTTTCTTTCCCTCCTTTTTCTCTGCATCTCTGTTACTGAGTTTGTTGTTGATAAGGTTATGGAGAGCAATAATGGATCTGATCAGTGCTGCCAAGTACACAACCAACATCTGGTCATTGGTTTTCACATATACTGAATCCACAAAGTTTCCGTGACCAATGTCTGGCAGAAGGTTGAAAATATCCTGCAGTTGATAGACTATTTGATAATTGATAGGCAATTTTCCTTCAACGACCTGAAAAAGTTTAGCCTACATATTATATTTGTCACCATTATGTGGGGTTTCTATTCCTACTTTATTTTCTGTGATACATTAAGTACAAGATATAAACTCAGGTTAAGATACAAATTTGATGGGATGAATATGACCTGTGCTACAAGTCTAACTCCAGTATAAATAAACTACATATCTTACATAGTTATAGAGTATAATGAACAACGATTGTTTCCTTAATTAATGTTAATTGTTTCATTTGAATAAGGTGCTAACTAGTTACTTTCACCTGAGATTTGTAAATTATGGAAAGTAAAAGCAGCAATGTCTCTGTGAAGAAAACCAAATATAATTTCAATGTTGCACATCAGTAATATTACATCAATCCGGCTTCAAAAATATGTTGATAGTTGAATTTTATTTTATTTCTAAGAGCAGAGAACCAAACTCTCTTTTCAACACAAAATTATCATATGTCGGTAAACCAACAAAGCAGTGAATCACTCTCTGTCTTTTGCAAGCAAAATTTACAAAACTTGGCAATTTTTAATCACCTACTGTCATTAATCACCGTTATTCCTTGAATCACTGATCAAAAGCCAAGCAGGGATTTGGCGTGACAAAGGCATGAGAAACCAAGCATATTATTTGATACTGTGGTACATCCAAGAGTTAGAACTGGGGATTTCTGTACAAGTATTATGGCGATCAATTTTACTAAACAACATGCATTTAAGTTGTACTTGCATTAAACATTTGAGTAAAGCATTTCTATTAGCTTTTAATTTTTGCCAACATAAAAGTATAGAAATGTAACAAGCAGTAATTTATATTGTTATTTTTTATGGCCCTAACAGTAAAATAACCCTCATGTTGACAGTCACAAACAAAAATTGTTTTTAAAAAAAATACAGAAGTTCTTAACATTTAAATGTTTTACAAAGGAATACAGAAAATGTTAGGTAGAAAATATAAACGGTTCCTAAAGTTAAACATTATTATTAAATCTTTTTTCAATTTTTTTTGCTAAGGCCAAAGACAACGATAAATATTTTGTTTAGTAATGTCTTCAATAATATCCTAAACTTGTTTCCAAAATTGAGCATATTTTATTTAATTTTGATCTAATTGTAAGTTAATGTCCTACTTTTTTCCTAACTCTTATTTCTTTGTCCTTGCCCTCTTTACTTCCAGCAAAGATCTCTCTTTAGAAAATATGGCTGTGTTTCTTTGAATCATTTAATTTTTTGAAAGTGTATACTAAATTAAATTTCTTTTTTCAACCTCATTTTTTCATATTGTCATCACTAATGTGCGACAATTGTTTGCAAAATTGAACTGAATTTTATTCAGTTGTGATTTAATCATAATTTAATCAACTGTCTCCATTTTTCCTAACTTGTCTTTCTTTGTCCTTGCCACCTTTACTGCATCTTTAAAACATCTGGCAGTGTTTCTATGAATTATCTAATTAATTGTATACTATTTCACTTATCGATTTTCTTCAACAGTAAATTGTACTTTATTAAACAATTTAAAAGTTTCAGTAGATTTTTCAACATACAAAAAAAAACTGGACGATGCATTTCAGATCAAGTGATCCAGCCTTAGATCTAATGTCTATGTCTCTATAAAGGTTATTACATAACACACGTCATTAGTTTTAAACACATGACACTTAAATAAGAAAGTTCACACATAACACTATTATTTTTAAATGAGAATAAAATGCCGGCATGCACAACTACTAGTTCAGTGGACAAGCGACGGACTCCAGTAAAGATCTGGACTGAGTTCCAGTCTCTCACTCGTCCACAGGACTAGTATTGATGCGTGCTGGCATTTTTTAATTATTTTAAAATATAGTGTTGTGTGTGAACTTTCTTTTTTAAATGTTATATGTTTAAAATTAATGACATGTATTATTTAATAAACTTAACAGAGACATAAAAGCTGAAGATGGATCATTCGATCTGTAATGCGCTGTCCAGTTTTTTCATGTTGGACAGATTGACTGAAACAAATAAGTAATTGTTGATCATCTGTTTGGGACTAAAATGAACGATTTCAATGACTGAAGTCCACAAGTTCCCCAATGACAAGCCAAAATCACTTACTAACCTGAACTAGATAATCCCTCATATCTTGTAGCTGCAAATGAAGACCTTTGAGACCTAGAAGCTGGTTGGTCAGTCGTTGTGATAGAGTTCCGACTGTTGTATCTTTAATGTCCCGGAGCAGATGCTGTACACCCACCTCCTCCGCTTCCTCCGCTCCAATTTCACTGGGTACATGTTCAAAGGTCTTGGATGTTGGTGAACCATCCTGTTAAAAACCATACATAAAATGATCAGAAATCTGCATAGCAAAACATGCTATATTACTATGATGTTACTACTCTAAATGTCTGAAGTTTGGCTTAGAGAAGTATTGTTAGTAAATGAAAATTAAGCACAGTTCACAAACTAAAGACAAGAAAACATTAATGAAATTACTGATACATGGAAGGTTCAACTAACTTGTTGATACATTTAAGAATTAGTTTTTTAATTAGCATAATACGTTTTGGTACATATACAGTACAAGTAAATGTCACACAACACAAATTTATTATAATATAAGCACAAAATGCACAAATATATTACAATACAAGTAGAAAATGCACAAATATTATGGTGATCGATTTCGGTGAACCACGCTCACCTTCCTCAGACCAGTGGGATTCACAAAATAATTTAATAATTTGCAAAACTTTTATAAAATATTAATAAAATTTAATGTTAACAAAATAAAATTGATTGTGTTGATAGTAACTGAAATTAGTAGCACCAACTGGTAATGCTGCATTGTTTTTCCAATCTTACTAAGCTGTACTCCCAAAACATTGGCATGTATATAATTTCTTTTACCAATTACACAATTATTTCATCCTGTTCAAGGATATTATGACTATCAGGGACATGAAATGTCTCCACAAATCAAGAATGTTTTATTTCCATTGATTTGTGTTAACAAAAATAGGGAACATCAATTTATACTATATACACCTATAAGCCAGGCTCATCAGGCACATGCAGATAAACTGAATTACAATAATTACTGTACCACACTGACACTTAAATATATTGCAAGACAGCATTTGTCTGTTACTGAATGAATTTTACCAAAATATTTTCAAAACTTATTAGTCATTTTCCTAAGTTAAAGTAATTAATTTTAATATGGGAAATGAAGTAGCCAGCTGCTGTAGGGCTGTGCTGCTTGACTTTCCTTTGGCTTTTGACAGTTTGCTTCACCATTAACAGCAAGATCCCGAGCTGTCTGTTTTCTTATGTGAACTTCAAGAGGGAGGAGCCCACTCTATCCAAAGGGGTTCTCTGCTGTTGACCTCGCCATGGTGGAGGATCCAAGGTTTTGCTGACGAATTTCCTGGTCCCAATTTTCTTCAACTACTTCCACAACTCTCCTGTGGGCAGTCATTTAGGAATTCACAAGACCATTGCTAAGATTCGTCAGGAGATCATCTGGAAAGGAATGGACCGGGATATTGCTGAGAAGGTACGGGCTTGCCACCTTTGCTCCCTTAGCAAGCCCAGTCAGAATGCAAAGTTGGGGTTGTTGTCATCTGAAGTGGCGGAACACCCCTTTGAGAAGGTCTTCTTCGACTATGTGGGCCCTTGCCCACGTAGCAAGTCAGGTAACACTCACCTACTTGTTTGTGTTGATGCCTTCTCAAAGTTCTTGGCTTTTCCCTCTTCGTAGTGCTATGGCTCAGCTCACCACCCATGCACTCAAGTTCCAGCTTTTTCACCACTTTGGTGTACCCGCCACTATCTTCTCTGACAGTGGGTCTCAGTTCACCTTCAAGGAGTTCCGGCGGTTCTGTTTTGGGCACAGCATCCAGCACGTGACTACCTCTCCTTACTACCCACAGCCGTCCCATGCAGAGCGGTTTAACCGCAATCTCAGATCCGCTCTCATTGCTTTCCATTCCACCAAGCAGATTCCATTCCACCGAGATGAAAGCCTTTCTTGACTCCAGCTGGCTTTCAACTCGGCTAAACATGAGAATTACAATGCTGTGCTCTTTGAGCTTCTCCATGGGTTCGCTCTGAAGAACCCTTTGTCCAACTTGTGGACTCTTAGTGATCTTCTGCCAGTGCCTGGTACCTCTGATGTTCGGGCGACATGGAAGGCTGCCAGTGTTGGAAGGGGGTCACCTGTGGTTGGGGCTTTGCCTCTTTTGGAGGGGGAGGTTGTACCGTTTGCACATTACGATCGTCTCTCTCAGGCAGCTCTCTGTATTCCATTTAGTTTTAGTGTCTTTGTTTTTGTTTCCGTGTTCTGTGATTTCGTGTTACTTGATTTCGTTTTCTGTGTTCCTTGGTGTTGTCGCCAAGCTTGTCATTCTAGCTTGGCAGTCGACGACATGTTTTGTGGCTTTAGGTAAGTGTTCGTAAAATTGTTTGCTTTTGTAACTGTTTAGTTAAAAATATTGTTTATTGATCTCTCTTGTATGTGTTGTTTCAGAAATGAATAAAGCTGTTGCCTGTTTGTGGAAATGTTTTTATTTTTTTAGCAGGTCTAGGTTAGGCCCATGTGCTGATGTAAAGGTTATTGGGATTTCTATTTATTAAGATATTTCATGTATTTCTTTTTATTGTATTATTTTATCCTACTAAAATTGATTTTTAGATATAATTAAATTTCGTATTTTAATTGTTTTATAGTAATGTCAGTATTCAGTTTCTCTTTTTATAACCATTTCACTTGATAGGTCTAACAATAGGTTTCATATTGTTGCTTGACATAACAGAATTTTAGTTATGTAATGCTGAGTCAAGTAAATTTTTATCTTTGTTCTTTATTATTTTTGATTAATTAATCTGTTTAACCAGTTGTACTTAGTCTTTTGTTATTTAAGGTAAAAACTTAATTGGGTATTTCTGTACTTCTTTATTTTATTTTACAAATTTTACATTTTAATTGTCATGGCAGCTTTTATTAATAAAACAAATGTTTCTTTAATCTTATCCCTTTATGTATTTATTTCATTTTCTCGCTTTTGTGGAGCCAGACTAAAATATGTTTTGTGCTGTGTGGTTTCTTTAGCCCTGGCTCCGTTGTTGGAGAGTGATGGACGGGCATTTGCATGGCTACTGACGACAATTTCCTGGAGGCACAGTGCGGAACCTACGGACTGGAACTACCCTCTACTAAGCGTCCCAGAGAGGCACCCACTTCTTCACCCTTTCCGCGCTGTCCATCCATCAGCCTCCAGGATGAAGACATCGACATGCCGGTGACCCAAACCCAGTTTATTTATTAGGCCTTTTTGGCCTCCCACGATTGAACATTTTGAAGTATGTCATCTATCTGTGAAAAAATTTGTTTTGTGTTTTTGGTGAACAGTGAAATTTTAAAGCAAGATATATTTTTAGATTTTTTTTTTATCTTATGGGGGGTGTTCTGGTAATTATCTTCCAAAGAACGGGGTTCTCGGGTAATTCTTCATTTTGTTGTTCCCATTAGGAGTCGCTCAGTTAAGCCTGCTGGATTTCGGCAATATTATTAATTTAATTATTTTGTTTTTTTAACTTTTCCAAACTGACCAAAACCTTCTAAATTTATTTTGTTGCCCGAGGCCCCGTAAGTTCAGCTGATATTTTACAATTTTTTTCTTTTGTTATCTCTAGTTATTGCTTTCTAGTTGTATTTTATTCATTCATGTATGTGTTCATAGTTATTATTTATTATTGTTATATTTTTTAGAGATTTATATATATATATATATATATATATATATATATATATATATATATATATATATATATATATATTCAATAAAAATTTTATTAGGCCTAATAATTTTGATTAACGTTTTATTGAAACATTCCACTATTATTATTTGATAATCTTGTTGTTTTTATTTATTTCTATTGCCTCGAGGCCAACATATTATTAGAAAGATATTTCTGTGACTATTATTGATAACAATTTAAAGTAACTTTTCACAAACGGTCAACAGCCAGTTTTGCCATTAAATGTTTTAATTTTTTTTTTCTTTAAATGCTTTAATCTGTTTTTCTGTCACTTAATATTTTTGTAATACTTTTGAATAAAATGTTTTTTAATTTTAATTATAATAAACAATATTTTTGCCACTCGACTTGTGTTTTTTTTCTGTGTCGCCCTCCAGAGTCCGGTGCCTTCGCACCCACCCTCGATGGGTTCAGCAAGTACTAACCTAGACCTGCTAAAAAATAAAACAATTTCCACAAACAGGCTAACAGCTTTATTCATTTCTGAAACAACACACACAAGAGAGATTAATAAATAATATTTTTAACCAAACAATTTTACGAATATTTACCTAAACGTTTCTATCCACAAAACATGTTGTTGTCGGCTGCCAAGCTATAATGACGAGCTTGCCGACAATGCCATGGAACACAGAAAACGAAATCACGGAACACGAATACGAAAACAAAGACACTAAAACTAAATGGAACACAGAGAGGAAGACTGAGCTGTCCGAGAGAGATGATCGTAATGTGCAAACGGCACAATTAAAAGATATAAAAGATTGACTAATAATAAATTTTATTAATGCATTATTTTATTACTATTAATTTAAATTCAAAGCTCATTAAATTTAGAGGAAAAACAGTAGTAATTTTAAATTAGAATTGATATAATTGTTTGCTGTTACTCACATCATGAACTTCCTCCACAGCTCTGTAGGCTTCTGTGGGCAGACCCAAGTCCTTGGGCTTAGCATCAATAATGACCAGTACAGAGTTGGGGCAGTATCTGCGGATGAGTTCGTTGATAGCCACATCACTCTGGTGAAGTTTGGGACCAGTGTGATACCAGCCAACCACCTTCTCTCGAGCTGCAAGAATCCACCACTTAAGTTTTTAAGAGAATTAGTTAAGTGAGAACATCTTTTGACATACCTTCTGTATGTGATTGGGAACAAATCTGCAAGTTCACGCAAAACTTAGATGTACTGAATTGATGAACATTACAACCAAATGATAAAAAGACTCGAGAAAGTCTCAGCAGTGAGTCTAAAAGCAGCCACGCAAGAGAAACTACTAATAAATATCATCAATTAATATTGGTTAGTGATTTAATATTCAACAAGTCAAAGCTATAGAACACAAGATTTATGCATTGACTTCACATGATGAAATAGCTAGCTGCTGCAAAACATTTGATTCTCACCTAGGTGCAGTTTTCTGAAGGTGAATTTTAAACAGAGATATTGTTCAAAACTAACTCCCAAATATTGTGGACGCTCATTTTGTTTCAACCAATTATACACTAATAAAATATACTTTAGTGTTTGTTTCGTTAATATCTTCCTCACTTTAAAGTACTTCTGTTTTTGTTTGACTGTACTTTAGGTATTTTTAGTCCAATTTCTAAAATAGTTACTGTGTATGACTAGATAAAATGTTGGAAATCTCTCATTTTTTAATATTTTATTACTTTTATATTAAAACTTCATAAATTCTTCAAAAGAAAATCTAGCGATTTATGTAAATTAACCCTACTAGTGGCAGGTCATTTTTCCCTTAATGGCAGGCTATTTTTAGGGGTTTTATGAAAAATAAATAAAAATATAAATTATTACATTGTATGCGTCTTGTTACTCTATTTTCTTTTCAGAATTAGTGACGAATAGTGATATTTATTTAAAATTAACTATTATTTTGTACATATGTATTTTTTATATGAAAAACAAATTTTGTCACCTTTTTCCAATACCTGAGATAGCCAACAAAATTTAAATGTTATATAGTTTTTGAAAATGTATAACATTATGGTTATACTTATAAGTAAATTGAAGTTATTTAACAAAAACTAAACATATTTACTTTCCATTTTCGTTAGGTCGCACATAGTTTTTCCTAAAATAATAATAAATTTTTAGTGTTACAGAATAAATGAAAATATAATGTTTTCACTATATATCATTATGTAAAACTATGGGGGCCTCTTGCTAGCCTAACGGTTGGCACTACTGACTTCAATGCAGATTGCGGGTTCAAATCTCGGGAGGTCCAACTAAATTTAGCTTGATGGGTTTGCACCCTTGTCCCATTTATACTTGATATTTTTATTATATAAGGACATATATGATTATTAAAATTGAAGTATTGGAGTTACATTGATTAAATAAACTATATAGCCTACATGAAAAAGTTAAAAATAAAAAAAATCCTTTTTTATCTGAGTCAAGAATTAAGAAATAATAATGAAGTAATCACATAAAAATACTAGTACTTGTCAAAAGTATACTAACACAACATTGACTTCATTCTAAAAAACATAACACTTCAAGCATAATAATATACATGAATAAATAATTTGTAAACAAATGCGGTATGTAAACCATATTTAATTTTCTTTATTATCTTTATAAAGATTATAAAGATATATCTATCTTGGATTATATCTATAAAATCCAATGTATGTCTGTCTGTCCTTTATGCGCTACCAAATCGTCCAGCCGATCGCTATGAAACTTGGGGAAGTTGTTCTATATACCCCAGGGAAGGTTTCTGTCCTATTCCCGTTTCTTTAATCCCTCAGGGCTCCGTCCCTTGGACTTCTAAAGTTTCAATGTTAATCAAATAGCAGGATGCATGAAGGTATAATAAGTCAAATATAAAAAGAATATCAGCTGTGGGTTTTAAATATATCAAAATTAAATTAAACCATGTGTTAATTTTTTAAACTGTTTATATTTTTATGTTTCGATTTCTTGTGAAGCTATATTAATTGATTGATTTATTTGATTAACAGCTGTTAAATAAAAACAAATAGAATAAAATTGTGGTAGGCAAAACTTTCAAAATTAAAAATAATTGAGTACAGTAGTAAACTACACAAAACATCAGCTGTTGTAAATTGGATACTGTGTAAACTGAAAGGTTGCTGCACATTTCAATGATACAATCAAAACTCAATATTATGACCGGCGAAGCGGGCGGGTACAGCTAGTCTATATTTAAAAAATCCAATGTATGTTTGTCTGTCTATCCTTTATGCGCTACCAAACCGTCCAGCCGATCGCCATGAAACTTGGGGAAGTTGTTCTATATACCCCAGGGAAGGTTTCTGTCCTATTCCCGTTTCTTTAATCCCTCAGGGCTCCATCCCTTGGACTTCTAAAGTTTCAATGTTAATCAAATAGCAGGATGCATGAAGGTATTTTAACCCTTAAAACGCGGCATCCGTATATATACGCATGTTTACAATTGCCCGTAACGCGTTATACGTAATATTTCGCGAGCTGGTAAAAATAATCCTAGAACAGGCCTAATACAACGTAGCGAGTTCTAAGATCCAAGGTAAAGACTATTTTTAGGTTATTATTCATTATCGAGACCTTTGGACTGGTTACTAGGCAACGAATGTAAATAATATGAAGTTTTCATTCATTATTGCCTCTGTCGAGGTAACCGCTAGCGCTCGAAACGAATATATACGCATCTGCTAGTCACATGACGCGGCGACCGGCTGGCGCTCAAGTTAGTCTGCACTGCAGTTGTTTGTTGTCTTTCGTGCGTTGTACTAACCTCTGTTGTGTAAACAAAGTTTATTATTTCGAATTTACTCTATATTTTTCATTGTAAAGTCTAGTTTTATTTTTGTTGTAAATAGTGTTTTTCGTTTTTACAGTTTTGATAAAACTTTGTAATGAATAAAAAATGAATATAAAAAATACAATATCGTTATTATTATTTTTTTTACATTGTACTATCCTGGTTTAGATTTAAAAAAAATAAAACTTTACAAAATCTAAAATTATATATATTCAAGAAAATTAAGCGTTAATGGAAAAATTACAGAAAATTGCTCAGCGTTTTAAGGGTTAAGTCAAATATAAAAAGAATATCAGCTGTAGGTTTTAAATATGTCAAAATTATACTGTTTATATTTTTATGTTTTGATTTCTAGTGAAGCTATATTAATTGATTGATTTATTTGATTAACAGCTGTTAAATAAAAACAAATAGAATAAAATTGTGGTAGGCAAAACTTTCAAAATTAAAAATAATTGAGTACAGTAGTAAACTACCACAAAACATCAGCTGTTTAAATTGGATACTGTGTAAACTGAAAGGTTGCTGCACATTTCAATGATACAATCAAAACTCAATATTATGACCGGCGAAGCGGGCGGGTACAGCTAGTTCTCTATAAAAATGTTATATAGCTATGTTAAAAATTAATCTACATAACAAATAATACAAAACAAATCCCATTAACATCTTCACTTTCCATGTAGTCCGAACCACTCATTTATTCAATATTTTAACAAACAATATTTAGAAATGTCAAACCATACCCATAATCATTTCGAAATAAGCTAATGCATTTGGTTTCCAAATAAAACCTTATATAGGCCTAGAGCAACCATGATACTTTTAATTATTAAATGTTCATCATTCATCTAGCTTTTAAAATCAGTTACAGACAAAAATTAAAGGTGTAGTTTTGTGCTAGTAGTAAAGCATAGCTGTCTGGGGATATTTTAAATTTACAATCCAAAGTACAGCAAAAAAAGTTAGAAGGGCAGCACTATATTTCAATCACGAAAATTTTTCTACATTGCCACTGACAAATATCATGCCATTACTATTTTAGCATCAAATCCTGTTTTATCTGATAGTAAAAAACAACTTTTAAAAAAATTGCTATTCTTCAAAAGATTTTTTTCGATGTTACAGTACTTTACATTTTTTTCTGTGCTCAATAGGAATATATAAAATTGGTGAAGCTATAAATTTATTGCTTTGGTCCCAAAAATACACTTTTTACTTACCTAACCCAACATAACCTAACTTATCAACGATTGTCTATTTACTCAACAAACAGTCACAATTTGCGTTAAAATCAGGTGCCTGGCCTCCAGGATGGCCTTCAACCGTTCTTCCGGAATGAATATATGAACATTTTTGGTTAGTCATAGCTCCTATTATCATTGTGCATATGGCGAGATATATAGATTTTCTACAATATCTCCAGAAATAGTTGTTGTAGACCAAAATAGTTTTGAACAACCTATTTTGTTCAGCATGACAAATTACATCAAATTAAAAAAAATTATGAAAAAACAACAAAACTTAACGGAGTTACGTAACAAAAATTGACACTTTCAATCATTTAGATTTTTCGTACAGAACGCCTTTTTAGCGGAATAAAAAGTAGGCCTATCTTCCCAGAAAATATAGACCTGATTATACCCACTAGTGATAAAAAAGTCACGATTTGCAAAGCGTCTCCAAACTGAATCAACACCAGTTTGGTAAATGATACATAATCTTAGTACTTACCACCATAAAATATGTTTAACACGTTGACTGCGGCTGTCTAATACTATGTACTTTTCCTAGGAGCTGAAGTATAAAAATAATGTGTTAACACAATACACTATAAAAACCATAAGACTGGTTTCGGTATTTTTTTATTATTGATTTATTTTGGTTATTAAAATGTTATACGTTGTTCTCTTGGTCAATTTATTGAATATAGGATTATTATTGATTTTGAATGTTATTTTGGTTACTGATAACATTTGAATGTTATTAAGGCAGGATTACACCAAGGTTGATAGCCAAAAGTTGTCAATCAGATAACTTAACATTTACCACCGTACGTGTATGGGTGGGCGGGTGGGTTAGTACCACCGTACGTGTATGGGACTTATAAAGATAGCCACATTCATTTGTCAGAACATTTATACTACTCCTCTATGTAGTTTTAGTGTAACGTAACATTAACATGGTATTTTGTACTTTAGTATGTTTAGTAAGTTTTAGTTTAAACAATAACCAAAGTCACAAAACGTCTCATTAGAATTACCAACCGATCATTAATTTGTCATAAATTTGTATTTATCATCTACCTTTTATCAAATTAAAGAAATAAAAAATGTTAATGAATTCAATTTTAAAGTCGATTATACTGTATATTCTTATTCATCTCCCTAAAGTATACTAATCCGCAAAGTTTTAATAAATCTTAAGTTTAATGAAACTACATTTTATTTTATATTTACTTTAACTTCTCCCTCAGTGTTCGTAATGTCTTCACAGTGATTATACACTTTCTTGCCACCTCTGAAAATACGATTTCATGTTGAAAAAGTGGTGAAATATAAGTTTATATCTTTTGAGGAGTTTGATTTCATCCCTGGAAAACTCGTTTTTTACCGAAAAATCGAGAAACTAGTTTTTTATCTTATAGTGAAAAATCCAACTTTTTTAAATCGTTATTTTTCGACAACTTTTTTTCATTTCTCGTGTTTTTTGTATGCTGAATACAAATATATAACTGGTTTAGTAATAAAATTATTTTGTCTGCTCGAAAAATGCATTTTTTACTAACATAACCAAACATATTCTAACTGTACATTTTATCAACAAAAATTCGTAATTTGTGTTATATTCGAGCGTTTGGCTTCCGTGACGGCCTGCTGGCCGTCACTCCGGCATGAATATAGGTGAATTCGGTTTTCGTGATTAATAGTTGTTGTATATAATGATCTTGTAATGGCCGCTAATCGCGATTCGCCACGATAGTAGTTTTTCCGTTACATCTCGATAATTATTTGTAATATACCAAAATAGTTTTCAAATTTGTATTCAACACAAAAAAACACATCAAAATAAAAAAAAGATGATTAAAATACCATTTAAATTAACAGAAATATACTAAAAAAACTAAGTTGTGACATTGGTTTTTTTTAATTTTTCAGTAAAATACGGTATTTTTGCGGAATAAAAAGCATATCTTGTGAAAATACAGCCAATTCTAGACCCATTTCAAGCAAAATGTTCCACATTTGTTTGATGGCAAGAAATTGCATAGATACAGTTTCACTTTAGACGTCCGAGGGTCATTCCATGTCAGATCAACACACTTAAAATTAAAATTTTACCTCACCATTTTAGATTTGGCTCAAATTTGGTACACTTATAGTAGGTGTTAAAACTAAACAAAATTCCAAATTTCAAATTTTTATCTCAAGCCGTTTCCGAAATATGGCTATGTAAAGTTTTCAAAAATTTGCCGAAAAAGGGTAAACGTACTTTTCTTAAATTGCTCTAGGACCTGCACTAATTGAGCTAGAGAGCTGGGAGTGGTGTAATTTTTCAGCATTTCACTTGCTCTTTCCATTGATGTATAACTTGACATAGGTTGTCAGAAAAAGTTTTTTGTCAAAATACAAGTTTGAATTTTGAGTTAACATTTTGTCAAAAAGTACATAATTTAAAATTTTCAAAAAAATTCCATAAATTCTAAGTACTTTTGTCTATCACATAGTAAAATATTATTATGGGATGATAATGGGTTCATTGTTAAAAAATAATATTACTGAAGCTGGTTTTTCCCTGAAACCCGTTTTGGTTGCAAGGCTGCTGTATACCTTTGAAACAGATAACCAGATATTTTTGCTTCAACCAAAATTATTAAAATATAGTTCTTAACTAATATGGCATAATTTAAAATATAAATAATTGGAAACATTAACATGAATACATAGGCTATATATTATTAAAAATTAATAATGAGGTTTAAAATTTATTTATTTTTAAATATTAATTTAGAAGTAAATATAAGCCTCTGGTCTATATTAATATAGAATGTATGATCCCAACAGATAGTACAAATAAATGTACATTCCATTTTACAAACAGGAAGACAAAATTGAGCATGTTAGCTTTGTAATAATTTCTGATTGCTTAGAGCATAATACTATAGCGGTTTACACATTTAAAAAGAAGCTGATCTCATATCTCTCCAGTAAGTTTCAAAATCTGCCAAAAAAAATCTACTATTTTTCTGATGGTTCTGCCGCTCAATATAAAAATAAGAAGAACTTTCTAAACCTTTGCCTGCATCTGAAAGATTTCAACATTGAAGCTGAATGGCATTTTTCAGCCACAGCTCATGGAAAAGGGCCTTGCGATGGAGTAGGGGGTTCCGTGAAAAGACTAGCAGCTCGTGCAAGTTTGCAAAGACCATACCACAACCAGATCCAAACTGCAGAAGATCTCTTTCATTGGGCAGTAGATAATATTACGAAGGTAGATTTTACATTTTCCACTCAAGAGGATTATGCTGCTTCAGAAATCTTTTTGAAAAGCTGTTTTGAAGAGGCGTTAACAATTAAGGGAACACAACAATTACATGCATTCATTCCCATCAATGAATCAACACTATCAGTGAAACACTTTTCTGGTAATGAGCAGGGGTTGGAGGTGGAAGTAGCCAAACCCCTCCACACACTTAAATTAGAAGACATAACCGGTTACGTCACCACAGTGTATGACAAAAAATGGTGGCTTGGGTATGTTTTAGAAAAAAATGAAGAACTCGATGAAGTCAAAATAACTTTTCTTCATCCAAGTGGACCAGCAACATCATTCTCATACCCTAGACAAGCAGATGTACTGTGGGTGTCAGTTGTGGACATTCTAAAAAATGTTAATCCAGTCACTCCAACGGGGAGAACCTATGTTCTTGGACAAAGTGATGTAAAAGAAACCCAAACGGCATTTTTAAAATTAAAGTTGTAAACAAGACAGTTTTTGAGAATATAAACTACTTTCATCTTGATACCTATTTTATCAGGTTAGTCTGAATTCACATGTTCCACATTATGATATTGTTACTTAAAAAATCATTGTATAGTTAAATTTACCTAAGTATAAACAGAATAACTCTATTATTCAAAATTAAATATATTTAATCTGTAATAATGTATACATTTTCAAACTTTATCCATTTTATATATTTATACATTTTAAATTATGCCATATTAGTTAAGAACTATATTTTAATAATTTTGGTTGAAGCAAAAATATCTGGTTATCTGTTTCAAAG
>JAQJVL010004916.1:0-39983 GCA_035578905.1 Stictocephala bisonia
ACTGTTTATAAATTTGCATTCATTATTTTGAAATCAATTTAGTCGACCACAAAATGGAGTAGCCTCTATATATTAATTTATTTTTACAAGTTATGTGTTTTTTTATCTATCGTTTCTTTCGAAACAAAAAAGATGTCCTATCTTTATTCATATAAATTTTATGGCGAACATTTGGAAGTACAGTAATTTTTTAATTCATACTACAATATATTAGAGGTATAAAACATACTTTTAGACAAATATAAATAAATGTATAACACCATTTTATTTTGTTAGCACTTATTTAACATCAATTTATAACAGCTTAAGTTATTTTTCAAAAGTTTGTTGACAAAATAAAAAAAATTTGTCTTAGTGCTAATTTGTGAATTTTATTTGTTATTTATTGAATTTGTCAAGTTTAAAACAACTATTTCATATCTATATGAACAGAGAAATCGTGTTAAAATCTACGTAAACAAAATGAATAAATAGTGAATATTATCAAATAGTACGTATCGATAAATGTATTAGTTATATTAACAGTCATTTTATTTGTGACATTTACCAGTAGTCCACGAACACGTCCGTCCGATCAACACGGTTGACACAAATAGTAACACAGGCCACATGTCACTGTCCACAGTTACATCGACTGACTGGTCACTGACTCTGGTTGGACTGGCTATACCCACTTCCCCCACTCGGTGAACGAGATGGGGATCCCGGACAAACGGCGCTGGTTTATAGTAAACGGACTTTCGCCAACTTTCCTCCACCTTGTCCCTTGTCATTTTATCACTCTTATCTACGCCCAAAACCGGAAAGTAAGATAAAACGTCCTTCCCTTGACGTTATATTTCGACTGATCTATTTACCAAATAGGGCCTCTGAAACTAACAAAGATGTAATTTGAAATGTGCGTTTTAAAATTATTGACTTTCCAAAATTAATCTTCAGCGTTTCGAATTTGTAAGAAAAATTAATATTAATATAGACACTACTGTTATTATTTTACTTTATATAACAGTACGAATATATCGCTATTACATATAATATTTAGTAAATTGAAAACACAATATGTGGCAACTATTTATTGTTTTAGTTTACTCTATACAAATAATTTTATTTCATGTAAGAAAATATAATTAGTAAAAATAAACTACAGCACGGTCCCAATTAATTGTTCTTAGTTTATATGATATACGCATTCTGCCACTATTAAGAATAAAATATAGTTTGTTAAAGTAATTATATTTTACTTTAACAAGGTTCATAGTTTACATGACATAAATATTATTTTACAATTACATACAAAAAATTAGTTTGTCGAAATAAAGAACAAAATATTGACTACACTTATTTTTAATTTACTTGATATAGTTTTTTACACATTATTAATTATACATTTTAGTTTGTTGAAATAAACTAAATTAGTATAATCTTAGTTATTCAGTACGTTTTTGTATAAGTAGGAGTGTCCATTTCCTTTCTCCCTGTATATTAGCCGTCAGCCAAATCACTCCGTTGTTTATATGGAACCATTGTATATTGGTAATATCCATATTGAATATCCTTTGTTGAATGGTAACAGTTTAGTCATAGTAAATATAAAAAAAATAAATACATAAAACAGGTGTTTATTAGACCCATTTTCTTCTTTTTTTCATTAAATTGCAATGTACATTTCAATCCTAACCCAATTGATAAATTGGACCATTGGTTTTATCATTGATTTTATACCGCACTAGATTTCTCATCCAATGTTAAATGTTGCCTCTGAAATTATTAGCTGTTTTTTGGTTCCTTGTGGAGCGCTAGTGTAGTCCTATGTAAATATAAGCAGTTTAAACCAGCTGTAGTAGCGGACCGTAGTAACCAAATTTCCGGTACACATATTCCTATTAGATGATATATCTATTGTAGGTGTATATAGACTTACAGTATAATCAAGGGTTTTATACATACATAGATAGATTTCTCGCTTGTATAAACCTAAATAATTGTGTCTCTAATTATCAGCTGTTTTGGGTCCAATAATGGAGCACTGGTGTAGTCCTAACCTCATTAACTAGTCAAAATACTGGCACCATTTTTTTATTACATGAGATATGTAAGTAATCAAGTAACAATCCTTAGTAATGTATTGTTTAGTTTATGAATAGAAAATGGGTCAAATAAACCTAAAAGCCTGGTTTTTACACAAGATACCGGATGTAAAAGCAGTAAGATAATTGTCAATTAAAAACGAATCCGTTGAAACATCGAGGTTAAGTTTCAACAAAAAAATAGATAGATTTTGTATACAATGAGATATTTTAGGTTAAAAGAATAAGTAACCGATGTTCACTGTCTTTGACATTTATTTATTATATCACATTTGCCCGATACATAAAAAAATGCATAAAATATTTTAATTGTAATTAAATATTAAATTTAAATAATTGAATAAGTACTGTACATGATTATTATGAAGTACGCCATATGGTTCAATGATTATTAATACATTAGCCGATTTGACTATGATAGAGTTTTGGCAATCAATATGTTTGGAATCATTAACCGTTTTTTAATTCATACATTGTCTTATTTTAAATACATACATTGCATTTACAAATTCATATTGTAAATGTGCCTTATGAATATTTACTTACATATAATTATACATAAAAAGCAAAAAACTTTTTAAATTTAATGACATCACTTGGTTTTAATCCTAATTTTAGAGAGGCCACCAGAATCACAAAATCAACTTCCACATGTATAGATAACATATTTTCAAATTTGAAACCGGTTGTAGCAGACATCTATGAACCGGGATTGTCTGATCATAAAGTACTCTTTATATCATTCCAACTAAAGGGGGTACAAAAAGCAAACAAAAATATTAAATATAATTTGACAAGAAAATTTAACCCCACGAATATATCTAATTTTGAGCGTTTTTTACGAGAGTCTCAAATAAATGACATTGACTTTTCAACCTGCAATGATGTCGACACTCAACTTAATGCTTTTCTTAGAACTTTAAATTTAGCTTTTGAGGTGGCATTTCCATTAACTCATTGTAAAATCCAAAGCAGACAAACTGTGCATTGGTTGACGCAAGGTATAAAAGTATCTTGTCGTCGCAAAAGAAACTTATTTGAGGCATATATAGATTCAAAATGTCCCTTGCTTAAGATCCACTATCAATCTTACTGTAAAATACTCAAGAAAGTCATTAACGCTTCCAAGCGCATGGCTAATGATAAAATAATAGCAGGTGCTAGCAATAAAACCAGGGCCATGTGGGAAATTGTGAAAAGGGAAACTGGAACGAAGAGGAAACACGTTGAAGAGGACATTAAAATAGAAACTGATGATGGGGTCATCACTGATCCGATAAAAATAGCCAGCACATTCAATAATTTCTTCGTAAATGTTTCAAGAAACTTAGTTCCTAATATTCAAGAAGCAGTGAAATTTCTGAAAATATCTAACAATTCAAATAATCCATCACTTTTTCTCTCCCCTTCTTCACCTGATGAGGTTGCAAGGGTCATCAAATCATTAAAAAGATCCAAATCTTCTGGCTGGGATGGAATTCCCTCCATCGTTTTAAAGAGTGTAGCTCATCTCTTGTCCACCCCATTGTCCCTTATTATCAACACATCCCTCGTTACAGGCCCTTTCCCTGATCTGTTAAAATATGCAGAGATAAAACCAATTTTCAAAAAGAACAACAAATCTGAAATGTCCAATTATCGTCAAATCGCACTTTTACCGGCATTATCGATCTTTAAAAAAATCTTTCTGAATAGGTTGTTGAATTTCCTCTCCAACTTCAAGATTTTGACAGACAGTCAATATGGTTTCAGAGGAAAGTCCTCAACGATTCATGCAGTTTTCTCATTCATTGAAAATATCATTGAGTCCATGGATAAAAGAAGTCATGTAGCGTCAGTGCTTTGCGATCTATCGAAAGCATTTGACTGCGTCGATCACTCAATTCTTCTGAGGAAAACTGAATATTATGGAATTAGGGGAGTTGCGAATAACTGGTTGCGCTCATATCTCTGCAACAGGAACCAAAGAGTCTCCTACACTGACAGCGTTCACAAATCTCCCTGGGTGATTAACGATCGTGGTGTCCCGCAAGGATCAGTTTTGGGTCCTGTCCTCTTTCTAATCTACATTAACGACCTTCCAGATTCTATAACAGAATCTTCCGCTATTCTTTTTGCTGATGATACCACCTTGACCGTATCTACTAAAAGTATAAACGAATTAAATCACTCTTTAAATTACACACTGAATTAAGTAAGTGATTGGTTTTCATCAAATGGTCTAATGCTGAATAGGTCTAAGAGCCAACTAATCCACTTTGGCCCTGATAAAAATGAGATTGTTATTAATGTACAAGTGTCGTTGGTAAAGTCAGCAAAATTCTTAGGTATAACTGTTGATAACTCGATTAACTGGAAAGAGCATGTAGCATATGTTTCTGGTAAACTTAGTTCTGTCTGCTTTGGATTAAAAACTCTTAGGCCAAGCCTAAGCGTAAATTTTGAGACATTAAAAGCTGTGTACTATGCCCATGCTTATTCACAGTTAAGATATGGAGTGGTGTTCTGGAGGAACTCAGTGGACTCTGACAGGGTTTTCAAAATCCAGAAAAGAATTATCAGAACAATGTTTAACCTTCACTACAGACAGTCCTGTAAACCCTTCTTCAAAAATTACAATTTTCTTACATTACCATCACTTTACATTTTTGAACTCCTTTGTTTTTATAAAACAAATTTGGACAAATTTCAAAAACATCAAGTAATGCACCAGTACTCACTTAGGCACGATACATTTCACTAGCCAGTTCACCAGCTTGCTCTGTATGAACGGGGTGTTTTTTATTTCGCCTTAAGGCTTCACAACAATCTACCAACACATATTAAAAATCAAAGAACCCTGTCTGGGTTTAGGGGATCTCTCAGACGCCATCTCATTGATCTCTCTACTACTCAGTAAGAGAGTTTTTTGATAAGTAGTCATCTTAGTTGATAATGATCTAAAGTATTTACTTATGTTGTTCTGTATTATTATCATTAGACAATGTTATATTATTGTACCATAGATAATGACTAGTCATATGTTTACTGAAGACTTTCTTCTTGATTGTAAACCGATGTGACAGAAATAAATAAATAAATATTAGAATCACAACTAAGTACATTACGAATGTTGTCTGTTTGGTTTAACTTTCTTTTGAGTACTTGAGTTTTTTCTTTTTAATTTAATTTTATTATCTTAAGCTACTTTCATACAAATTCATGAAAGGATCTTAAAAATATTTAAAATATAATTAAATTCGATCGTTTTTAAAATTCTTACTAAAAATTAATTACCCATGAAAATAATTCACAATATTTATATTATAGCAACAAGATAATTGAGGATTAGCAACGTTATTTCTTAATTAAGAGTAATTGTATTTTTATATCGTTTGGTTTACAATAGGTAAAACACCATATTACATTCATGTTATGTACATTTTTTGCACATAAGTTTTGATGTTTTTTTTAAGCCCACCCACCCATACAAGTACATTTGTATTGACCCACCCGCCCACTCCTAGACGTACAGTTATAATGACCCAACCACCCATACACATATATTTATATTGTTGTAGATGATGAGGTATTTTGGGTTAAAAGAATATTCACTGTACTTGACATTTATTTAATATACCACATTTACTCAATACAAAAAAATACATACAATATTTTAATTGAAGATAAATATTAAATTTAAATAATTGTATAAGTACTGTAAATTATTGTAAATGTAATGTAAATTTCAGTGAAATCTTAGTTACACAACTTTGTAAAGCCATGTTTTCAATGACATTTGTATTTCAGTCTAGTTAATGATAGATTCTACTTCCAAATCACAGCCATTTAGACTTATTTTGGGCCGTGACCTTCAGGGGTCACCGAACTTGACTTTGATGTAAAACTTTCCAAAATCCCAAAACAGTTTGACGCACACTGACAACTTCCAACAGACGACGCTTCAGTTAAAAAAATTTATGACTTTCAAAATAAATATACTTTTGGTGGTTTCCATCATTGTATAGTGTTATTTATTATGCATTGATTATGTTTTAATTCTTTATATTTTATGTAATTAAATTACTTGTTGTTCCTTACAAGTATTTCGATTATGTACCACACAACAATATCAACGTAAAATTATAAAAATAAATTATACAAATGTAAAACGTAGGACTGTTTTACTAATTTAATTGTCACCACAAAGAGTATTTTTAGTCCACAAGGATATTTATTTACAATGTCATATATATTATACAGTACAAGTGAACGTCACACAACACAAATATATACAATATAAGCACAAAATTCACAAATATATTATAATACAAGCACAAAATGCACAAATATTACGGTGATCGATTTCGGTGAACCCCGCTCACCTTCCTCAGATCAGAGGGATTCACAAAAGGGGATCAATGTAATTTTAGTTAATTGAATTGAATTTATTCTTTATTGAGGTGAAATTAGGGCCTTTACCCTTTCTGTTCTTACGTGTAACCTCACCGGATATCAGCTTTTTATTCTTATATTCGAGTTATAAAAAAGAAGAGTATTTTGTACCTCATTGGCTTTAAGATTTCTTTACTGACTATACATGTGGCTCGTGCAAAATCCATTTAGTTTAGATATATTTAGAATATGAAAAAAATTTAAATATTTGTCCATTTAGCTAAAAATAATTTAGTGGTAGCAACTCAGTTACTAACGACTAAAGTTATAAATAGATGTTTGTTTGTTTTTAATTTATTGACTGAAAATGTTATGACAAGAACTATAATTATATCAATATTAAAAAGTTCAAGTTAAAGTTCGTCTTATTTTACCAGGCGAAGTTAGGGCTAAGAAGCCCTCTCTAACACTTAACACCTGGGGACCAACGGCGGTGGCAGGGCAAAATCTATTAGTGGTCACATCGGGAATCGAACCCGGCCCAATTGCTTGACAAGCCAACGCCTAAGCCCCTTAACTACGGCCGCTCCAAGTTCTATATTCATTTCAATATTATTCAAGAACTTTCTCTCAAAATGATATCAAAGCCACGTCCGGACTTTCGCTGCTCACTCTGTGTTAGTGGAATGTTGAATAAGTAGATAAGTTCCTTGAATCAGCTACTAGCTCTGTAGTTCCGGACAGGAATAATATCCTGGTTTTGGATGGAAAACCCTGGACTGAGTTCGACACATCATCGTCATTTTTTCATTTTCCAGAAAGTCTCTGCATTCTCCTCTTTTCTCTGTCTATTACTTTCTCTTTAAGCATACTATTTCCCTCATCCTGTATTTCATTCAATTTATGAATTCTTCTTCTACCTCTTCCCTCTTTTCCTTCCACAAATCCTTCCTGAGTCAACTTCTGTATTACCTCCTTCCCTCGAAAGAGATGTCCTGTTCACTTTCTCTTTCTTTTCTTTATAATCTGTAGAATTTTCCTCGTCAACTCTTCTAAGTATCACTTCATTTCTCACCTTCTCTGTACATTTGATTCCTACCATTCTCCTACTTTTCCACACTTTATATGCATCCCCCCATATCTTCCTTTCTCCACATCCCTGTTTCTGCTCCATATAGGGCAACACTCCGTATAAGCACTTCTTCAATCTTTTCTCAGTTCCATATAAGTTTGCTGCAAAGGATCCTCTTTTTGTTATAAACTTCTGTCTCGGTATTGATACAAGACAAAGATTTAAGATAAAGAGCTGTTAGCTCACTCGATCGGTATAGTGAATAACAATCAATCGACAAGAGTTGACAAACATTTCTTTCTTAGGTCTAACAGTTTTTAAAATGAAAATTTTAACTTTAAAATGTTCAAAAGTAGTTATTGTGCAGCTGGATTTATCAAACTCTAGCAGACTGTAAACTAATTATTATTTGTAATTGGAACATTTGATTTATAAGAGTCTCACTTACGTAATTTGTTGTTTGACTAATCTTTCTACAAATAGTATGGAAATGAATATTTTTGGGGTATGTAATAGTTCCAGTATTAAATATTTTATACCCATTTTGTCCTACTCAGTTCTAAATTTCTTGTAAAGCAACTTTATATTGTTTATGTTAATATATCATTTATTAGCTAGGAACTTTTAGTCTAGTTTTTTTCTTCAAATAATAGCATAAATATTTGTTAATCACAACTATCCATTGTGACATTTCAATTTTTGCTGTGCATGGAGTTGTATTACAGTCAAGACTTTGAGGTAAACAGTTGTTATGTGTGAACGATCGATTTGTAAACAGACGATCAGCTGTTATTTATTTTAACTTAATTTATTCATATGTATGTTTCTGACATTTGTTTTCTGTTCAACAATAAGATGTTTTGGGAATAAAAGAGTTCAGTTTTTCAGTTCACACTAACATGTTGTGTTTTTAAATTTTGTGACGAGGATAAGTATTTATTTTGTTTTGTTTTGTTTTTAGGTAGTTGTGTTTAGTTTAACAGTTTTCTTTTGTTTTAAACTCCTGGCTAACCACAGGGAGAACTATTTATTTACATAATTCATGATATAGTGCTATAACGGAACTTTTACAATCATCAGTACATCTTACACCTGCAGGAAAGTTTCCTTGTTGGAGTCCTGCCATTCTTAGGTCAACAAGGTGGCGCCCTAATCCCTAGCTACTATTGATGAACTTGGAAACATTTATTTGGGTGATAGCTACTAAAAACTTTTCCCTTATACTTGGCCTGTCTCTTAGAAGAACCCCACCCCTTCTCCCTGAGCTAGCAAAGTTTTATGCGGACAGGCGTGTCAAATGGCGCCCAACGTGGGGCCATTTGACACGCCTGTCAAAGTCTCGCGGAGTTACTCATAGTGAACTTTTTGAATCAGCTGTTGATCTTTTCTCTGGCCCCGCTCTTGTTTGGTACAGAGCTTCTACCAGTAGGATTCACTCATGGACACAGTTATCTAGGGAACTGCGAGAGGTATTTCAGCCCCCTGACTACGACTTCCGACTTCAGCAAGAAATTTTCAACAGAGTCCAAGGAGAACAAGAATCTATTGACCTGTACATGGCAGCTATGGAAGGCTTGTACGGTAGGCTATCTGTCCGGATTCCAGAATCGACTCGTCTGGCCCAGATCTTTAATAATTTGCACCCACAGCTGCAGGACAGACTTGCATTGTTTGAAATTAAGAGTCTAGATGATCTGCGTTTTATGGGACGTCGAGCAGAAGCAGGTCGCTTGCGAACTTCAAGGCCTAGACCTTCTCCCAGGATTGATTCTGCATTGGAACCTGATCTAGCTTACTGGGAACCTCATCGGAATAGAAGAGTGGTCACAGATAGAGTAGCTACCGTGCAACATAAATTCTCTGGTAGCCATTCTGACATCACCTGTTGGAATTGTGGAACAGTTGGTCACCGGTTCAAAGATTGTCATAGGCCCAGGAGGAAATTTTGCTATGGCTGTGGAAAAGATGATACCTTAAAGAGAGACTGTGTTTCTTGCCGTCCAAAAAACTTGCAGAGCAGGGAATCAGTGAAGTAATTGAAGCTGATTCCCAGAAACATTCCACTACTAACCAATTAAGTTATTTGATTAAGAACCAAATCAATGATCCTAGGCCGTACTTATCTGTCCGAGTGTTTGGCAAAAAGACTACTGCTTTGTTGGATTCAGGAGCCTCGCATACCATTTTGGGCAAAGATGGGATGTGGATTATTGATACTTACCCTGCTCATCTTCACTTGACTAATGATACATTTGTAGAAACTGCGGATGCACAGCGTCATGAGGTTAGTGGGTTCGTGGTCTTACCTATCACGTTGAAAGGAAGGACGGAGAATTTGAAGGTTTTGGTGGTGCCAACTTTACATCAGTCCTTGATATTAGGCATTGATTTTTGGGAAGCTATGCATATTGTTGCTGACTTTCACAATAGGGAGTGGCATTTTGCAAATAAACTGCGTACAGCATTTTGTAGCTCTGTTGATGGTATCAGATCAGAGGAGCATATATCCGTAGACGAAAAGGCTAGGTTGAAGGAAATTGTGGACGGCTTTTTCAAGGACGAACCTAAAGTATTAGGCCGCACTAATCGAGTTCAGCATGTTATCGATACGGGAGATTCCCCAGCCATTAAACAACGGTATTTTCCGGTGTCACTAGCCAGACAAGCGCTTATAGACAAGGAATTGGCTCAAATGTTAGAATTGGGTGTAGTAGAGCCATCTAAGAGTGAATGGTCTTCTCCGATCTTCTTAATCGATAAGCCTGATGGCTCAAAGAGGTTTGTTGTTGATTTTCGCAAGGTTAATGCAGTAAGTAAAAAGGACGCCTATCCGTTGCCAAACGTAACCTCCATCCTTGACAGACTTAGGGATGCCAAATTTATCTCCAGTCTGGACATTCGCAGTGCCTACTGGCAAATTCCACTTGAAAAGGATAGCAAGGAAAAAACAGCCTTTACAATTCCCGGAAGAGGGCTGTTTCATTTCGTCACTATGCCCTTTGGACTTTGTGGTGCACCCGCTACATGGCAAAGATTCGTGGACAATGTGCTAGGTCCTGACTTAGAGCCATACGTGTTTGTCTATTTGGATGACATAATTATAGTCACACCCACTTTTCAGAAGCATCTAGATATATTGTCTGAAATATTTAAGCGAGTCCGTGAAGCTAAACTTACCTTGAATCAAGAAAAATGTAAATTTTGTAGAAGTGAGTTAAAATACCTGGGCTATGTAGTTAGTAAGAAGGGTCTACACGTCGACCCAGAGAAGGTGAAGGCCATTGTGGACCTTCCAGTTCCTAAGAATCAGAAGGAAGTCCGCCAAGTGTGTGAAACCGCATCGTGGTATAGGAGATTTATTCCAGATTTTGCCAGCAGAATGTACCCACTCACGTCTCTCCTCAGAAAACGTTCAAAATTTGAGTGGACCCAAGAGGCTGACCAAGCATTTCAGGACATTAAGGCTTGTTTAATCTCTGCTCCAATCTTGACATGCCCTGACTTCACTAAACCTTTCATTATCTCATGCGATGCTTCAGGCTATGGTCTGGGAGCCGTCCTTAGCCAGAGTAGTGGACAAGGCGAGGTGGTGGTCGCGTATGCCAGCCGAACTCTAACAAGACAAGAGCAGAACTACTCTGCTACTGAGCGCGAGTGCCTAGCTGTAATCTGGGCCATTGAGAAATTCAGACCGTACGTTGAAGACACCCGGTTCACAGTGATCACTGATCACTATAGTTTGTTGTGGTTAAATAACCTTAAAGATCCGGTTGGACGTTTAGCTAGATGGGCTACACGTTTGCAATCTTATGATTTTCAACTAGTCCATCGTAAGGGTAAGGAAAATATTGTCCCAGATATGTTGTCCCGCTCCATGCCTATTCCTGAAGAGGAGAAAAGCCCTGAACAGCCTACTGTGTTTGCAGTTATGGAAATACCAAATGAGGTGAAAGATCGGTGGTACAACAATATGTTGAAAAGAGTTAAAGAGCAATGTGACAGTTATCGTCAGTGGCGTATTGAAGGTAAGCAACTTTGGAAGAAAGTTGAAGGGCTTGACCCATCACTCGATGAAGATACTTGGCGACTGGTACTACCTAAAGAATTGCGATCTATGGCGATTGAAGGCTGCCACGCCCCACCAACATGTGGACACCAAGGCGTATTGAAGACCTTCAAGAGGATGCAACAAAGTTTCTATTGGCCGAATATGAGGAAGGACATTGCTTCCTATATTTCAAAATGTCACGTTTGCCAATGTACCAAATATGACCAACAACGACCAGCTGGCATGATGGGCAGTTACCGTGGTGTGGATGCCCCTTTCAAGATGTTGGCTGCTGATCTCATTGGGCCTCTACCTCGATCCATGAAAGGATTCATATATCTCTCTGTTGTTACGGACACATTTACAAAATTTACAATTTTACGTCCTCTTAGAGCAGCTACAGCCAAACTTGTAGCGCAACATCTGGAAAATGATGTATTTCTAATGTTTGGGATACCAAAATATATCATTTGCGATAACGGTTCAGAATATATTGGAAGACCTGTGACCCAATTAGCAAGGAGTTATAACTGTAAGATACTGCTTAATGCCAGCCGACATCCTCAGGCAAACCCTGCTGAACGTGTGAATCGTGACATCGTGTCTATGCTACGAGCTTATGTGAAGGACAATCACCGTGATTGGGACAAATATATTCCACAGATTGGTTTTGCCTTGCGCACCGCTCATCACGAGTCCACAAAGCATACTCCTGCGTTCCTAAATTTTGGGAGGGAACTTGCCATTTCCGGTCCGGGTTTCGAGGTTCTGCAAGATGGGGATACTCCAGATATTGAAGATTGTCAGCAATATGGGGAAAAATTGAAGGAGCTAAAAGGTTTCTACCAAGAAGTTTCTGACAGACATAAGGAAGCGCATATGAAGAATGCCAAGAGATACAACTTTAGGAGGAGACACGTAGAGTTTAAAGTTAATGACCTTGTGCTAAAAAGAAATTACCCTCAGTCGGATGCTTCTAAACACTTTTCGGCGAAGTTGGCACCCCGCTTTATTGGACCACTTGTTGTGACATGGAAAATCTCAAGTTCAGTATATTCTCTGGCCGATCTAAAAGGAAAAGCACTTGGTAACTGGCATGTCACTGATCTGAAGAAGTATGTTCAGGATTAGAAAATTTGGGAAATTTTCTGGAGGAAGGGGAGTGTTTGTGACATTTCAATTTTTGCTGTGCATGGAGTTGTATTACAGTCAAGACTTTGAGGTAAACAGTTGTTATGTGTGAACGATCGATTTGTAAACAGACGATCAGCTGTTATTTATTTTAACTTAATTTATTCATATGTATGTTTCTGACATTTGTTTTCTGTTCAACAATAAGATGTTTTGGGAATAAAAGAGTTCAGTTTTTCAGTTCACACTAACATGTTGTGTTTTTAAATTTTGTGACGAGGATAAGTATTTATTTTGTTTTGTTTTGTTTTTAGGTAGTTGTGTTTAGTTTAACAGTTTTCTTTTGTTTTAAACTCCTGGCTAACCACAGGGAGAACTATTTATTTACATAATTCATGATATAGTGCTATAACGGAACTTTTACAATCATCAGTACATCTTACACCTGCAGGAAAGTTTCCTTGTTGGAGTCCTGCCATTCTTAGGTCAACAAGGTGGCGCCCTAATCCCTAGCTACTATTGATGAACTTGGAAACATTTATTTGGGTGATAGCTACTAAAAACTTTTCCCTTATACTTGGCCTGTCTCTTAGAAGAACCCCACCCCTTCTCCCTGAGCTAGCAAAGTTTTATGCGGACAGGCGTGTCACCATGTCTTATTCTTTGAAAAAGTAAAAAAGGCTAACATAGATATATTTAAATATATGCAATTATGTAGCATATTTATTATTCAATTGTGCATAAATCTTTTGATTTATGTTGTACTTGAAACGTATACACATGTTTACTTTTTATGTAAAAAAAACTTCTTATACTGAGCAAAATCAGCCAAATATGTATCAACATATTTATTTTATTTTTATTTATTTATTCATAAAACGCCGATCGTCAATATATGGCGAATATTGATTTCGAATGAGTGTGATGAGTGTAGATGAGCGAGTGTAGTCATTATTACAAACTAATAGTCCAGTCACTGAAGGTTTTCACCTCAGAATTCTTTCGTACTGCACCGATTAACCCAACAAAAAAAATTTATATGGACCCGATGTGTGCTTTCACCCCGGGGGTGAATGCCACCTCTTCTCGGGGGTGGAAATTAAAATTTTTAATTAACCCAGGAAATCAATAGATGGGCTAATTTTAAGCAAAAAATATTGTATGCATTTTTTTCTAATCCAATACTTTTCGAGTTATTTATGATGTTTTTTAATTTTTTTTGTGGATAACTAAAAAACCTTGTGGTTTATGAAAAATTCTTATAAAAATGTATAAATATAGCTTATAAAAAAACAAAGAAAATCTTTTTTATTAGTAGTATAAACGCATTACAAGCGAAGTTATGACTCCTTAAAGGGAGTTTTTTGGTTATCATAAATTTATTTGAAGAATTCAAAGCTTAGTAATGGAAAAACAAAAAAAGTTTTCGAGGAAAACTCATATAACCTTTTTCAAAGTACTAAAAAAGACATTTAAAATGAGCTATGATAAAAGTCTATAGGACATAAATTGATAGAGTTATGATTAAAATAAGATGAATCACTAGATTTCGAAAAAAAAATATGGGCAATAAAATGTACGCCATTACGATTAAAATTAAGATAAATCGTAACCTATAAATAGTTTACTTTATTTATACAAATTATATTACAAGTGATTATAATTTCATATCAGTGTCATCATCAACGTGCTTCAAGACATTTTAAAACGTTCCATTCAATAATATCATCGTAAGAGATAATTTTTAAGGGTGGAAAATAATTATTATAAATTCTACTATAATTTCTCTTATTAAATACTTTAGTATAAAAATTACTATAAACACATTTAAAGTTGCTAAAAAATATTTTTTTATTTATTTAGGGTAGTTTTTAAGGGTAGTAGTATTACTAAATACTATAAATCGAGTTTCACGCAACAAAACAACTAATAATTAATATATTTTAATACATATAGAATCTACTAAATGCTATTATCTATTGATTTTTAATTTTTCAATAAAAGGGTTAGTTTTCACCCCTTAAAAACAAAAAACACAGGTTGTACTTATATAACTTTTGAAGTAGAGGGTACAATGAGCATAATTCCAAATTTTCAGAACAATCGATGTAGTCCGATAGAATTATGAGGTATTGCCTGTTTTTCGACTTCAGTGACTGGACTATAAGGCCGACTATTCCTTAGAATATGACAATTAATTCCTACAGAGTTCAAATTGTTTATAATAATATGTATTTATATATAATTTAATGTACGTAAAAAGAAGGATACAGCAGGAGATTGTGGGGGGGGGGGCGACGTCCACGACGAATAAAGTGAATCGGCAATATATCAACTTGATTGATGAAATTTGTGTCTAAATGCGTATTGAAATTTTGTGTTTTCCAAAATCAACCGTAGAGTTACACCCCTTTTTGATCGTGCGCCTGGAGAAAACTGCCCCAACTTTTCCTCGCCACTGCGAGCACCAAAATCTTCCCGTTTTTGATCGCGTGTGTATAACATTTAATTTTGGCCATTTGACATGCAAACACACCTCCATTTATTTACTGAAGTTTTACATGTCAATATACATTATATTTAGCCGGCATTTGACTAGTGTAGCAAGCATACTTTCTATTTTCAGCAGCATTTGAAGTGTGTATGCATAAACATTTTATATAAAAATAAAAGCCATAGTATATGGAGTGTCTATGGTGTAGAGTCGTACGTACACCTTCTGTACATACGACAAATTTTTTACAGAACTTGGCCTGTTTTGCAAACATATTTTACAAAAATTTGATCTTTAGCAAATATAATTTCATTTGTTTAGTAACATTTGACATGTGTAGCAAACGTACTTTTACTTTTTTATTGGCATTAGGATACATGATGATTTGAGACATTTTTCTCTCTGAAATTCTTTTTTCGATCTCATTTAACATATTAATTTTTTTTAAGGAGATCTCTTAAGTAATAGGTGAAAGGACCTTGAAGGTAAAGAAAGTATTAATGAACAGATGATGAAAGATAACATGTAGTTAGTTAGTTGATTCTTAGTTTTAATTTTGGTAAAATATGAACATCGGCAGTCGATAGTCTGAGAAGCTCCTTCGAGTTTAGAGGCTATTTTTCCGGGGGGTCGACCTTGAGCTGCTAATTTAGAACATTCCAAGCTGGAAGGTTGGACACGAATTGGTTTGGAGTCTGTCAAGTCTCATCAATGACATGGCGGTGGGGAAAGCATCTACTAGTGACCTCATCAATGACGTAGGCAAGTTCATTAGGACACACCAAGCATTATTACGTTATGAGGAAATCCATAATGTACTGTTTGATTACGTGACTATTTTCATATAGTTTTCCTCATACATTGCAAAGAAAATCCCACAAAATACTCAAATGATCCATTCAGGATGACAAATGAATCAAGCTGATTCTAATTATTTGCAAATGATTCATCTTGTAAACCCCATTGCTCTCATCAAACCAAAACCGAACTTTGTCTAAACATAGTTGATGACAATTACAGGATTTTTAATGGAGATAAATTAGTTTTTTATTTGGAATATATTCCGGCACTTGTAGCTCAGCTGTCTCATAAGTTTATATAAACGAAAATTACAGTCCATTTCTTCAGCTATGGCCGCTAGTGGGTTGTATACACTCCCGACCACACAAGAACGACACTAGGGCTGTTTACCTCTCCATCCGGTCTCTCCTATAATTAGCGAACAGAGGACGTTCTTCTTCACTTAAATTTGTGCTTTCCATCTTTTTTATCATAATAGAATATGAAATTATTATGATAAAAAAGTATTATGATCTCATTTGAAAAGTACAAAATTGCCAGAATATAGTGAAACTTGTTTCCTAATTAGAGGTTGCCGGAAGGAGAGACCAACAGCTCTGCCGTCGTTCTTGTGTGGTCGTGAGTGTATACAACCCACTAGCGGCCATAGCTGAATGAATGGACTATAGTCATACACAATGATTTGAAATTCTCAAATTATGATTGAATGAACTTTGAATACATATCTAGTAGAAATAAACAGTTTATGAATAAAATTATTAGTCAGATTTAGTCCTCACTTTAACATTTAAGTGTTTTTAAAAGCTAGCAAATGAAATAATTCATGTTTCGATCAATCTGTGCCATACATTTAAGAGAAACTAGATCATAAAAATATCTTAATTTGTCTATAAAATCGGAGATAGTTAAATAAAAACTCGTTTAATATGTGAAGTACAGTATAGGCATAGACATTTTATATTAAATGCAGTTCCATAGTTATATATGGATGTTTATATATATGGCACTGTACAGGATCGTCGGACACCTTAATTACTAGTATACAAGGAGTGTATGACGCGCCTCTGATGACTGGTAGAGTAGGAATCGTGGCGCAAGTTGCACTATAAACATTTTTTGGAAGGAAATCCAAGTTGGGGAATTTTAAAAAGAGTTGTACGTAGCTTTAAAAAACGCTTACATCTTCTTGATTGCCATAGTCATTTAAAAATAAACTATTTTTTCCTAAAATACATTCTTTCGTATTTTATAAAACTTTCATCACCATTCTGTCGTGGACTGTGAATGGTATGACTAATTTCACGACCGCAGACAAACTATGGGTTGTTTGAATACAAAGAAATTTAACATTTTATTACTTAGACACAGTTCCGTGTAAGTTTATGCCTAAATTTTGATTTCGTAAAGAAGCACGTGCAAACCTGTGGTAAAAATGATATTGTTGAGTGTTTTCAATGTAATTCTACTAAATATAGCAAAATGTAAAACAATTTTCCCCCGTTGTTTATTAGAGGATAACCTTTATGTGAATGTAAATATGTTTTTAAGCACTCTGTAAAGACACGACTGCTGTACGCTTCACAACATTAAGTGATACCGATTCTGTCAAAAGAAAGACAAAATTAAAATTACGCCTTGCCGATGGATTACTAATACCCCGAACAAAATTGCATGTTTTAGTTTTGCAGGCGCTGTTGCTAAATCATGTTTGACAGTCAGGCCCGTTATTCAAAGGATGGTTTTCGCTGCCCTGTAAATTTGTCTCTGCTACCCTTGTGATTTTGGTGCTTACACGCAGAGCGGTAAAACTGCCGCTACTATGGCTTTACTTGTGGATTTTGTAGTCCAGTGTTCCTCAGAGAGTTGAGGGTCACACACAGAGCGGTAAAACTGCCGCTACTATGGCTTTACTTGTGGATCTTGTAGTCCAGTGTTCCTCAGAGAGTTGAGGCTCACACGCAGAGCGGTAAAACTGCCGCTACTATGGCTTTACTTGTGGATCTTGTAGTCCAGTGTTCCTCAGAGAGTTGAGGGTCACACGCAGAGCGGTAAAACTGCCGCTACTATGGCTTTACTTGTGGATCTTGTAGTCCAGTGTTCCTCAGAGAGTTGAGGCTTACACGCAGAGCGGTAAAACTGCCGCTACTATGGCTTAACTTGTGGATCTTGTAGTCCAGTGTTCCTCAGAGAGTTGAGGCTTACACGCAGAGCGGTAAAACTGCCGCTACTATGGCTTAACTTGTGGATCTTGTAGTCCAGTGTTCCTCAGAGAGTTGAGGGTTACACACAGAGCGGTAAAACTGCCACTACTATGGCTTAACTTGTGGATCTTGTAGTCCAGTGTTCCTCAGAGAGTTGAGGGTTACACGCAGAGCGGTAAAACTGTCGCTACTATGGCTTAACTTGTGGATCTTGTAGTCCAGTGTTCCTCAGAGAGTTGAGGCTTACACGCAGAGCGGTAAAACTGCCGCTACTATGGCTTAACTTGTGGATCTTGTAGTCCAGTGTTCCTCAGAGAGTTGAGGGTCACACGCAGAGCGGTAAAACTGCCGCTACTATGGCTTTACTTGTGGATCTTGTAGTCCAGTGTTCCTCAGAGAGTTGAGGGTCACACGCAGAGCGGTAAAACTGCCGCTACTATGGCTTAACTTGTGGATCTTGTAGTCCAGTGTTCCTCAGAGAGTTGAGGCTCACACGCAGAGCGGTAAAACTGCCGCTACTATGGCTTTACTTGTGGATCTTGTAGTCCAGTGTTCCTCAGAGAGTTGAGGGTCACACGCAGAGCGGTAAAACTGCCGCTACTATGGCTTTACTTGTGGATCTTGTAGTCCAGTGTTCCTCAGAGAGTTGAGGCTTACACGCAGAGCGGTAAAACTGCCACTACTATGGCTTAACTTGTGGATCTTGTAGTCCAGTGTTCCTCAGAGAGTTGAGGCTTACACGCAGAGCGGTAAAACTGCCGCTACTATGGCTTAACTTGTGGATCTTGTAGTCCAGTGTTCCTCAGAGAGTTGAGGGTCACACACAGAGCGGTAAAACTGCCACTACTATGGCTTAACTTGTGGATATTGTAGTCCAGTGTTCCTCAGAGAGTTGAGGGTTACACGCAGAGCGGTAAAACTGTCGCTACTATGGCTTAACTTGTGGATCTTGTAGTCCAGTGTTCCTCAGAGAGTTGAGGCTTACACGCAGAGCGGTAAAACTGCCGCTACTATGGCTTTACTTGTGGATCTTGTAGTCCAGTGTTCCTCAGAGAGTTGAGGGTCACACGCAGAGCGGTAAAACTGCCGCTAATATGGCTTAACTTGTGGATCTTGTAGTCCAGTGTTCCTCAGAGAGTTGAGGGTCACAAGCAGAGCGGTAAAACTGTCGCTACTATGGCTTAACTTGTGGATCTTGTAGTCCAGTGTTCCTCAGAGAGTTGAGGGTCACACGCAGAGCGGTAAAACTGCCACTACTATGGATTAACTTGTGGATCTTGTAGTCCAGTGTTCCTCAGAGAGTTGAGGGTCACACGCAGAGCGGTAAAACTGCCGCTACTATTGCTTAACTTGTGGATCTTGTAGTCCAGTGTTCCTCAGAGAGTTGAGGGTCACACTCAGAGCGGTAAAACTGCCGCTACTATGGCTTAACTTGTGGATCTTGTAGTCCAGTGTTCCTCAGAGAGTTGAGGGTCACACGCAGAGCGGTAAAACTGCCGCTACTATGGCTTAACTTGTGGATCTTGTAGTCCAGTGTTCCTCAGAGAGTTGAGGGTCACACGCAGAGCGATAAAACTGCCACTACTATGGCTTAACTTGTGGATCTTGTAGTCCAGTGTTCCTCAGAGAGTTGAGGGTCACACGCAGAGCGGTAAAACTGCCGCTACTATGGCTTAACTTGTGGATCTTGTAGTCCAGTGATCCTCAGAGAGTTGAGGCTCACACGCAGAGCGGTAAAACTGCCGCTACTATGGCTTAACTTGTGGATCTTGTAGTCCAGTGTTCCTCATAGAGTTGAGGGCCACACGCAGAGCGGTAAAACTGCCGCTACTATGGCTTAACTTGTGGATCTTGTAGTCCAGTGTTCCTCAGAGAGTTTTTCATGTTAAGTAGTCTTATTTATTCTTCTTCAAACATTTTAATATTTCTACATTATAGTAATTAGTGTAATATGAATAGACAATAATGCATAGTTTTATGGCTTTATTGAGGCCACGAGATTAGAAGGGGATTCCTACATGAAACAATCCAAAGTAGAGGGGTATTTGGAGATTTTTACGTTGTTTGAAGTGCTAAGGAGAGATGAATCTGAATTGTTGAACTGGTTTATTCAACAATTATTATACGTAGAATACAATTATTATGCCCACACATCATTAACTAAATGTTAAAAAAACCAATATAATATTATATTTTTTTTTTATTTTTACTTGAAAATATAAAAAAAGAAAACAACTTTAATAAATTCAAAATAATATTTAAAAGTACTTAGCTGATGCTGCGCTATGCCCAGTGGAAGAATTGCACAATATGAAAAACAATATCCAGTAAAGAAGAAAACAAAATTAAATTAGAAGAAATAGAACACAAAAAATAAATTTCAATTGATATACATTAAGAAAACAAATTTACTTGATGCTGCCATTGGACTACATAGGATCTTTAATATTTGTCTATATATTTTTTGTAAATAAATAAATTAGAATGATAATTTGATAAACTAACTCCTCGTATGATTGTAGAGTGTAAACAGCACCAAAATAACAAAATGAATTGCATCCAACCTGCTCAAATACATGCAATCCCATGAAACCAATCACAAACCCTATGTAATTGTGCTTTAACCAATCACAGACCCTATGTAATTGTGCTTTAACCAATCACAGACCCTATTTAATTGTGCTTTAACCAATCACAGACCCTATTTAATTGTGCTTTAACCAATCACAGACCCTATGTAACTGTGCTTTAACCAATCACTAACCCTATGTAACTGTGCTTTAACCAATCACAGACCCTATGTAATTGTGCTTTAACCAATCACATACCCTATGTAATTGTGCTTTAACCAATCACAGACTCTATGTAATTGGGCTTTAACCAATCACAGACCCTATGTAATTGTGTTTTAACCAATTAAGCTACCGACCAATAATTATAAACTATGGCAGTTTTTTTAGTCTACAAATGTTTACGATGTATCTCAAAATGTCTAGTTTGATTGTATTAAAAGTATAGTAGGACTACTCTATACGCTTGTATTTAAACATTAAAATATTGTTCTATGTACGATCTTCTCCTACGGCGTATTATGAAATAACATTACATTTAATATGTAATACTTCGTGAAATAAATTTATATTTAAATGTTAGACAAAATTAATTTGTATGGTAGTAGCATTTATTTTAAATTAACAAATATAAATTCTCGTTCAATGCTAAATATTGTGTATCTAACTATCAGCTGTTTGTGTGGTTCATTGTGGTGCGCTAGTGTAGTCCCATGTAAATATAATGCAGTTTTAACCAGCTGTGGTGGCATACCTTACTAAGTAATAAAATAATCACCAAAAACTTTCCTATTAGGCCTACATGACATATCTATTGTAAGTAATTATATAGTCAAGAGTAGTATATAATTTACAGATCGAAGTTCATCGCTTTTCTACTTGGGAAGGACTAAAGAATAGTGAAGGTTAACAATTCTTAAGTGTGTTTCAAGGTCTACAGTTTGCTATATCGTGTTCTAATAAGTTTTAAGGGCGTTTCAAGGTCCACAGTTTGCTATATCGTGTTTTAATAAGTTTTAAGCTTGTTTCACGGTCCACAGTTTGCTATATATTGTTTTAACAAACCTTAAGGGTGTTTCAACGTCCACAGTTTGCTATATCGTGTTTTAATAAGTTTTAAGCTTGTTTCACGGTCCACAGTTTGCTATATTGTATTTTAACAAGTCTTAAGCGTGTTTCAAGGTCTACAGTTTGCTATATCGTGTTTTAATCAGTTTTAAGCTTGTTTCACGGTACACAGTTTGCTATATTGTGTTTTAAAACAAGCATTAAGCTTCTTTTACGGTCCACAGTTTGCTATATCGTGTTTTAATAAGTTTTAAGCTTGTTTCACGGTACACAGTTTGCTATATTGTGTTTTAACAAGCATTAAGCTTGTTTTACGGTCTACAGTTTGCTATATTGTATTTTAACAAGTCTTAAGCGTGTTTCAAGGTCTACAGTTTGCTATATATTGTTTTAACAAACCTTAAGGGCGTTTCAAGGTCCACAGTTTGCTATATCGTGTTTTAACAAACCTTAAGCGCGTTTCACGGTCCACAGTTTGCTATATATTGTTTTAACAAACCTTAAGGGCGTTTCAAGGTCCACAGTTTGCTATATCGTGTTTTAACAAACCTTAAGGGCGTTTCAAGGTCCACAGTTTGCTATATCGTGTTTTAATAAGTTTTAAGCTTGTTTCACGGTCCACAGTTGGCTATATCGTGTTTTAACAAGCATTAGGCGTCTTTCAAGGTCTACAGTTACCTATATTGTGTTTTAACAAGCATTAAGCTTGTTTCAAGGTCTACAGTTTGCTATATATTGTTTTAACAAACCTTAAGGGCGTTTCAAGGTCCACAGTTTGCTATATCGTGTTTTAACAAACCTTAAGGGCGTTTCAAGGTCCACAGTTTGCTATATCGTGTTTTAATAAGTTTTAAGCTTGTTTCACGGTCCACAGTTTGCTATATTGTATTTTAACAAGTCTTAAGCATGTTTCAAGGTCTACAGTTTGCTATATATTGTTTTAACAAACCTTAAGGGCGTTTCAAGGTCCACAGTTTGCTATATCGTGTTTTAACAAACCTTAAGGGCGTTTCAAGGTCCACAGTTTGCTATATCGTGTTTTAATAAGTTTTAAGCTTGTTTCACGGTCCACAGATTGCTATATCGTGTTTTAACAAGCATTAGGCGTCTTTCAAGGTCTACAGTTACCTATATTGTGTTTTAACAAGCATTAAGCTTGTTTCAAGGTCTACAGTTAGCTATATTGTATTTCAAGGTCCACCGTTTGCTATACGTGTTTTACTTACAATTATACATTAATTAGATATGTTAATATATTTTTCTCACGCTGTACTCGTAAGTTATTGATAACAAAATGTGCGTTGGTTTTTCTACTTCCGTTGTGGTGAGTCAGTTTACCACACAACTTTTAGATCAACACTTGTGGTAAGTAGAAAGTATTTCTCACAAGGGATAACAATTGTGAATTGCTCATTTATTTGTATTGTTACTGTCCTATAGTACATATTTATTAGACTACGATATAATGGAAAAGATCATTTATAATTTTGATCAAGACAAGATTACTTACATTCGTTGGACATGTACAGACGTTAACTTGCAGTTAGATTTAAAATGGTTTTGAGGGCCTTGGATTTATGTTCAGCGCCCTACAGTGTTAGGCCATTATACAACATCCCATCCCTCCAATAACCCGACACTTTGAACGATGATATTCTGGATAAAATTAAACTACCAAAGTTTTATGTGATCTAATGTCAGTGTTAAAGTTTTATCATACATACTAAACAAGTAGGCTACCCCATACCATCTGTATATATCATCCACCTTTTGTATAGCGAGAACTAAAATTGGAGGTTAACAGTTCCAAAAATTAAGATGTTTCCTGTTTTCTTCATTCCCAATTAATTGTGTCTTATTATCATTGAATTCAATTTCATTGACTAATATACACACATTATGTATCAAACCACATCTCACAAGGACGAGTTGTCCAACATAATAGGTACGGGCTGTAATCCCTAAATTAAAAAATAATAATTATTATTATTAATTTATTACAAAAGTATTTAATATAAAGGTAGGTTATCATTGAATGAAAATTGGCTTCATATTAAACTTTCTAAAATTTCTTTCGTTAGAAGGAAATTTGTAAGAGTTTAATAGTTGTCCTAAAAGGAATTTACTAGCTTTTGGCTCGCCAGTTATTAAGAAAAGTAAATATAATAAAAGATTAACCTAAGTCATTTAAATAATTGTATAGTACAGTATAATACAATATCCACCATAGTTAATATTTCAACGTGAGAATCATCCACTATTGACCATTTAAGACACTGTAATATAATTAACATACTCCGGGGAATCACTGAACTCTAATTTATTGTAAATTTATTTGCATAAATAAGGTAATTGCACAGTGGTTCAATTACAATGTTGTTCAGACGTTTCGCGCTTGTTTGACTAACGATGAAGTCACCAGCGCGAAACAATAAAAAGTAATTCATATGTGAAATGACGTCATCAACACCAGCTGACTGGTCAGGTAAGACGCCTGTGTATCACACATTGATTTATTGCATCTACCTGGAACTGTGGTTCCCGGATAGCAAAGGGGGTGATATATAGAATAAGACACGGATTTGTAGTAATCACGGTATTTTCAACGAAACTGGACAGTAAATAAGCGTATAGTTACGATGGTGGTTAAGATTCAAAGATTCAAAGATTTATTTGGCCATTCAGTATATTGCAATACAATAGACTAAGTCAAAAGATATTATTCTAAGTATTTAATAAATACTAATCATGCTAAAAAATAAAACCAAACTAAAAAAGCACAAAATCACACCATGCTAAAACTATTAAGTTATATCAATAGATTATCTAAAACTAGCAAGTCACACAGCTAAAATAAATAAAAACAAACCAAAACAAAAGCAAGGCAAGCCTGCATGCACCACCCCATGCAAGGAGAAGAAAACCAAGCAAACACAGACCTGAACTAAGCATTCACATGCCCAATTAAACCTGAGAAATCAGCCTCAAAATATTCGCTTAAGCTATAGAAGGGGTTCTCTAAGAGCCAAGCTTTCAGTAATGGTTCCAGCTTAGGCCTAGCTAAGGTTCTTACAGCTAATGGCAGGTGATTAAACAGTCTACGTGTTCCCTCTCCCAGGCCACACATTCTACCACATACTAACTTGTTATCAGCTGACGGTTTACACTTCAGTGTTAACTTGCCACATTATTAACAACCGAAGCGCACAGTCTACGTGTTCCCTCTCCCAGCCCACACATTCTACCACATAACTTACTAACTTGTTATAAGCTGACGATTTACAATTCAGTATTAACTTGCCACATTATTAACAACCGAAGCACACAGTCTACGTGTTCCCTTACAGACTGCGCAAAGAATCGTGTTTATGTCCAGAACTAGCAATCAGGACGAAACACAGGAAACTGGTGAAGCCAGCCCAACTACATGTTCGGCAAAACGTGCTAAGGGTTTTGCAAAGCCTAATTAAATCCCTGATAAGTCTGAACCAAGGATCCCTCTTGGAGTTGGCACTGAACGTAGCCACTTAAGGACACTCCTACTAAAAGTTGATTTCTACTTATGTATCACTTACGTGCAGTATACTGTACGTATACACTGTACACGTACGTACAATAGACTGTATCACTCTTCACTGTGTCACTTATGTGGACCCTTTTAAAAAACCATGCAGCACTTAGTCCTGGAATGTGTGGAGATTCTGGAGTTTGGTCATATGATAGCACACTGACCATCTTCTACATTGGAAGCAAGATCCTGAACCTAGTCAAGGATTCACATACCGCACTCCAGTGCAAGGCGTATAGGAGCCTGGCAAAGAGCATAATGACGCAAGGAACGCAACAAATCCTCCACTCAAACATTCTATCTTAATATAAAAATGATAAGTAACCTTCTTCTACATATACCGACAACTAAACGAAGGTCTCACATACAATGGAAATTTTGAATTTTTTAGCGAACTGTGAGCGTTATCAACAAACACAGAAGTTAAATATTACTGTGCATTTATACAGAATGTCCCAAATATCCCAGTACCCCATCTTAACCTTTCAGTGTGCAAATAGTCAACTTCCTTTTCGTTGATCGTTACATGACTGAAAACACTAGTTTTTAAGATGCATTTCGTCCCTACACCGAGGGTGGGGGGAGGAGAATTGAGGGGCTAATTAAAAATTTCAAAAAACACCATTAATTTACATGTTCTTACAAAATGGAAGAATGTCACGAACTAGATGTATCTACGTCAGTCGAGTCCAAAAATGCACACTTTAAGATATAAAGTATTTTCTAATTAAAATACACTCGTAGGTTCTGAATATGAAAAATTAAGCTGGTTTTTACATAAACTGTAGTACTAAACATAATTATTTAGTTCTGCTTATATTTTCGATGATTGCCAAGGTAACTTCCCTTCATAACTGATAAAATAGTTTGCAAAATTTGTTTGTACACCTTTTCGGTTTTTCCTGTTGCCCATTTCCTGTATCATAACCCATAAAGACCAGGTCACCATCATAGCTATACGCTTCCTTTTATATATATATATATATATATATATATATATATATATATATATATATATATATATATATATATATATATATATATATATATATATATATGCAACTAAAATCACAGATCATAATAAGTATAATGTCTTTTCAATACTACGACTACATACACAAACAACTCTGATTAGTATATGTTTAATCTCTATATATAAAAGAGAAATCCCTCACTCACTCATCACTAATTCTCCCACTTCCCGTAATCTTACAGAGCTGAAATTTATACAAACTTTTTTTGTGCCAAATAAGAAAACTAAAGTATTTTCATTTTGATAAAATACTTCTAAGGGGTAGAAAACGCCCTTAAAAGATTGTTCCATAAGGATAACATTATCATAAATTATCTACTTAGTATAGTTCACAAATTAGTATTATTCTTAGTGTTGGTATTTTAAAATAATGTTGACGTCTGAGATATACAAATGGTATAAGAATTGTATCTATTCAGAAAAATAAATGAATTGCTTTGAATGAACTTGAAATGAACCATTGGGTTGATTTTAGTAAATTAATAACAGCTGTTTTGTAAATAAATAAACATGTTTATTTTGTATGTTTGACATTATTATACTGTTGATGCATTAAGAGTTTACAATTAATTACACTTTTTCTGTATATTTTTTCTCCATGCAGTTACGTGTAAACTCTGTTTGGGAAATTTACAATATTGAAATAACCGTGTTGAAATTACCCTAAAGACTTATAATGTTTTATAGACCATACAACTTTGTTGTCTAAGGGAACGGCAGCCGGTTGAGCTTTTATATTGACGTGATGGTTTAGAGGGAACCTCAGGAAGCGTAAGCAAGCGCAGAGAATAACCCCGTAGCGAAGCGAGGGCTGTTGGCTAGTCCTAAATATATTACAAATAAAATATATAATGTGTAAGAAAATGTTCATAAGAACAATAATAATATTAAATCAAATTTTACATTAGAAGTAATATATAAAATTAAAACTAATTGATAGAGTTTACTATATTGGAATAATAAGTGCAGGAAACAAGGAGGAATTAAACATACTTTCCTTGATCACTATAATAAGGAAAACGTCGAATATATATTTAAGGTAATTAAGGTTGGAGCTGGAGAGAGTGAGGTCCAAGAGGCACTTCAAGAGTTTGTTCAAGGCAAAAAGACAAATCAAGCAGCTGTTCATCATCAATTATAACTGAGGATCTTTATTTTTAAACCATTGTTATTTATATAATAAAATGAGAGATGACAGTTAAATTAACTAAAATAGGGGAAGGTTTTTAGTTAATTTAAAAACCTGCACGCATCATGTACCAAAGGTCGGTTTATGACTCGGTCTACATTAACAACTGGAGGTCTATTAAAAGCAAAAGAGCAAATATTTAGGACCAGGGGACACTCCTGCACGCTTCACGTGCTAACCCCACCACTCGCTGGGCTCGTGACACCTCTACCTTCGGCCTAGGAAAGTGTCTTTTGACTACAAATAATAGTAGATTAACTGTATAACGTAAAATCACAATATTAAGTGTATTTACAGTATTTCACTCACACTACTTGCATTGCTACCTATATATTAATATACACATCCAATGATATCATACTTATCCCATTTCGATCGCGTCCATTTCATTTGATTTTGTTAAACAGGTGGAAGATATATAGAAAAAGACTTATTAATTGTAAACTCTGAATGAATGCATCAATAGGTTTAATGCCAAATATACAATATAAACATGTTTATTTATTTACAGAACAGTTTTTATTAATTTACTAAAATCAACCCAATATTATCCTTATGGAACAATATTTTAGGGGCAGTTTCTACCCCAGGAATATTTTATCAAGATGACAATACTTTAGTTTTCCTATTTACTCTACAATAAACATTTGTACATAATTTCAGCTCTGTAGGATTACGGGAAGTGGGAGACTTAGTGATGAGTGAGTGAGGGCTTTCTCTTTTATATATAGAGATTTATATTTGTTACAGCTGTTTTTAATTATGAGAAAAATTATATAAAAACATACAATGTTTACACCAGCAAAACATCTTAAACAGCTGTTAAATGTGATAGGAATTCATTGGCTATTTTAGAGACAATGGGGAGAAGCCCGGGTATGTTTTTTTCTTTTTTTCATTTCTGATATGTTTCACACTGTCCTTGGCCCTTAAGATTCAAAACGTATCCAACCAAACTATCTTATCTTCTTCCAAGCTAGAGGGAGTTCTTGGAGAACTATTCACTTAAGGAATTAAACATAAAGAAATCTCCTAACTCTCAACTGACGGTTTACACTTCAGTGTTAACTTGCCACATTATTAACAACCGAAGCGCACAGTCTACGTGTTCCCTCTCCCAGGCCACACATTCTACCACATACTAACTTGTTATCAGCTGACGGTTTACACTTCAGTGTTAACTTGCCACATTATTAACAACCGAAGCGCACAGTCTACGTGTTCCCTCTCCCAGGCCACACATTCTGCCACATACTAACTTGTTATCAACTGACGGTTTACACTTCAGTATTAACATGCCACATTATTAACAACCGAAGCGCACAGTCTACGTGTTCCCTATCCCAGGCCACACATTCTACCACATACTAACTTGTTATCAGCTGACGGTTTACACTTCAGTATTAACATGCCACATTATTAACAACCGAAGCGCACAGTCTACGTGTTCCCTCTCCCAGGCCACACATTCTACCACATACTAACTTGTTATCAGCTGACGGTTTACACTTCAGTATTAACATGCCACATTATTAACAACCGAAGCGCACAGTCTACGTGTTCCCTCTCCCAGGCCACACATTCTACCACATACTAACTTGTTATCAGCTGACGGTTTACACTTCAGTGTTAACTTGCCACATTATTAACAACCGAAGCGCACAGTCTACGTGTTCCCTCTCCCAGGCCACACATTCTACCACATACTAACTTGTTATCAACTGACGGTTTACACTTCAGTGTTAACTTGCCACATTATTAACAACCGAAGCGCACAGTCTACGTGTTCCCTCTCCCAGGCCACACATTCTACCACATACTAACTTGTTATCAGCTGACGGTTTATACTTCAGTGTTAAGTTGCCACATTATTAACAACCGAAGCGCACAGTCTACGTGTTCCCTCTCCCAGGCCACACATTCTACCACATACTAACTTGTTATCAGCTGACGGTTTACACTTCAGTGTTAACTTGCCACATTATTAATAACCGAAGCGCACAGTCTACGTGTTCCCTCTCCCAGCCCACACATTCTACCACATACTAACTTGTTATCAGCTGATGGTTTACACTTAAGTGTTGACTTGCCACATTATTAACAACCGAAGCGCACAGTCTACGTGTTCCCTCTCCCAGGCCACACATTCTACCACATACTAACTTGTTATCAGCTGACGGTTTACACTTTAGTGTTAACTTGCCACATTATTAACAACCGAAGCGCACAGTCTACGTGTTCCCTCTCCCAGGCCATACATTCTACCACATACTAACTTGTTATCAGCTGACGGTTTACACTTTAGTGTTAACTTGCCACATTATTAACAACCGAAGCGCACAGTCTACGTGTTCCTCTCTCCAAGGCCACACATTCTACCACATACTAACGTTTTATCAACTGACGGTTTACACTACTGTGTTAACTTGCCACATTATTAACAACCGAAGTGCACAGTCTACGTGTTCCCTCTCCCAGGCCACACATTCTACCACATACTAACTTGTTATCAACTGACGATTTACACTTCAGTATTAACTTGCCACATTATTAACAACCGAAGCGCACAGTCTATGTGTTCCCTCTCCCAGCCCACACATTCTACCACATACTAACGTTTTATCAGCTGACGATTTACAATTCAGTATTAACTTGCCACATTATTAACAACCGAAGCGCACAGTCTACGTGTTCCCTCTCCCAAGCCACACATTCTACCACATACTAACTTGTTATCAGCCAATATGAGTAATGACTTATAAATACAATACTGGATTAACCGTTTGGAAATGATCTTTTGGCGATGGATAAATAATTTATATCACTAAATATGTAATTTGGTGGAATTAATCTGTGTATTAAAACAATTACTATTATTATAATAAGATAATTAAACAAATGTGTTTATACTTTTTTTTTTTAAGCTTATAACTTATCTCCTTGGCCATTGAAACCCCAGTTGGTTTTTGGCCTCGCCAACAATGCCTCTCCATTCTGCTCTGTTCTTTGCTGCCTCAGGTGTAGTCCCCAATTTGTAAATATCTTTGAGGACCTGATCTCTCCATCTAAGTCTTGGCCTGCCAAGGGGTCTTCTGCCGTCTGGGTTCGATCGTTCAATATAATTAATAATGGAGGTATTTTCTCGCCTCCACACATGTCCAGCCCACCTTAGTCTTCTACTTTTCACTAATGCTACTATATCTGGGTGAGTGTATATTTCTCTTAATTCTCTGTTCTTTCTTATTCTCCAAACATCTCCTTCGCATACTGGACCAAACACTTTTCTTAATACTCTATTTTCAAATACAATAAGCTTCTTCTCATATTCCTTTGTCAGTGTCCATGTTTCAGCTCCATATAGTAACACAGGGAGGACTAGTGTATGGTAGATTTTGATCTTAGTTTTCCTAGACAATATTTTGGATTTAAGTAATTTCTCTACTGCCCAGTAGGTCTAGAGGCTAAGACTAGTCTATTTTGAATTTCGTTTTCCTCTTTTATGTTTTGTGCTAGCTTTATGCCAAGGTATTTAAACTCTTCGACTTTTTCAAATTCCCACTTGTCCACTTTAATATTTTGTATTCTATTCATTCCCTGTCTTCTGGTTATATGCATATATTTTGTCTTATCCTGGTTTATTTCTAATCCCACCTTTCTGGTTTCTTGAATGAGCACTTTTGCTAAATTTTCCAGATCTGTTCTACTTTCAGCAAGAAGAGCAACGTCATCCGCAAAAGCTAATACATTTACTTTTGATCCAACATAGATCCCAGCTCTTAAATCTTTTGTCTTCCTGAGTGCATCTTCTAAGACTAGGTTAAAGAGTAGAGGGGATATCCCATCACCTTGACGAACTCCTTTATTAACTTCAAAGTCCTCTGTATATTCTCCATTTACCTTCACTTTATATCTTGATTTATCTATACATATTTGTGTCAATTTTATAAGCTTATCTGGGATGCCAAACATTTGCATTTTTTTATACATTTTCATCCTATTTATGCTGTCATACGCTTTTTGAAAATCTATAAATAATAGGTGAACATCCTTATTAAACTCCCAATATTTTGAGAGAGATTATTTTATGGCAAATATTTGGTCCATAGTAGAGCGACCTTGAACAAATCCTGCTTGGTGGTCTTCAATATTTTCTTCTATATACTCTTTCAGTCTATTTAAGAGGATTTTTTATAGTACTTTATATGCTGAACTTAGAAGAGAAATACCTCTATAATTTTTGCACTCTGTCTTATCACCCTTTTTGAAAATAGGTGTTATTAGTGCTTCGTTCCAATCATTTGGTATTGTTTCTTTTCTCCACACTTCTAATATTAATCTATGCATACACCTTAATAGCTCTCTTCCACCAATTTTGAATATTTCAGCCGGAATGCCATCATTTCCTGGGGCTTTATTGTTGTTTAGTTGTCTTACGCTTTCTTCCGCCTCTTTAAGTCTGTGTTCATCTACTTTTGGTTGCACATGTTGGAAAATTAATTTATTTTCATCTTCTGCTCCTTCTTCTTCGTCAGGTCTTTTATCAGCATTCAGCAGTTGCTCAAAATATTGTTTCCATATGTTAAGAACATTTTTTCTGTCGCAAGTCAGGTTTCCATTTTTATCTTTGATGCTGTCTGTTTTTGGGATGTATCCCTTCTTAAAAAATCTTATTGATCTGAAAAATTCCCTTGCGTTGTTATGAGTACTGTCCTCCTCTGCTTTTCTCAGTTGGTCTGTGATATATTTACGTTTCTTCGTTCTTAGTTTTCTAACTACCTGTTTGTTGAGTTCTTTGTACTCCTCCCTATTTTCATTACAGTTGTTTTTGAGAACATCATTTTTCTTTTTCTTCCTCAACTCTATTAAATCTTCGCAACTGTTGGTGAACCAAAGTTTGTTTTTCTGTTTCCTTTGTATTGGTTTTAGTTCTTCCTTCGAAACTTCTGTAATAATTTCTTTAATTTTCCCCCAATACTCGTTAACATCATTAATTTCAACGGTCTGTTCTAGTAGTACCTGAAATCTGTTTGTTAGTTTAAGTTCCACCTTCTTTTGATTTTCTATGTTTTTCAGTTTAGATGTGTCCCACCCTACTTCTACTCTATCTTTTTCTCGTTTTTCCCATTTCAGTTTTTGTCTTATCTTAACGAGTACTAAGTTATGGTCAGTCCCACATTCAGCACCTCTTAGGCTTCTCACATCAAATATGTGTGTTTTATGTCTCTTGTCTATTAACACATGATCAATTTGGTTTCTCGTTCTTCCATCAGGCGATACCCATGTTTCTTTGTGTATGTTTTTATGTGGGAATGAGGTGCTGCTAATGTAGAGATTGTTTGCACATGCGAGACTGAGAAGTCTTATTCCGTTGTCATTGGACATGTCATGTAGACTCTCTTTTCCTGTATAATCTCTCCAAATATCTTCCTTTCCGACTTTAGCATTGGCATCACCCAATGTAATTTTTATATCATAATTAGGGATGTCATATATCATTTCTTCTAACTGTCCATAAAATTCATCTTTGGTTTCATCTTCTTTATCCTCAGTTGGGGCATACATATTTATCACAGTCATGTTCTTAAATCTACATCTTAGTCTAATCAGACACAGCCTTTCAATCACAGCCTCAAATTTATTTAGAGTTTCCAACAGAGTTTATTTAATAGCAAATCCAGTTCCTGCTTGGTGTATTCCATCATCTCTTCCGCTGTAGTATATAGAATATTTTTCAGAGTTAATTATACCACTAAAGGGCCATCTTGTTTCTTGGAGAGCCACTATGTCCAAGTTGTATCTTTCTAGTTCATTACATACAATATTGACTGCTCCTGGAATAGCAAGCGAGCGAATGTTCCAAGTTCCAAATCTTAAGTCCGTTGAGCGAATCCTATGTCGTTCATTCGTTAAATGACGAATCCATTTAATCCTGTCTTTTCCGAGGCATTTTGTTGACGGTTCGTAACCAGAAGATTTTTACAAGGTAAGGTGGTTAGCCCTATGCTCAACCCCTAATATGAATGGAGGACCGCACCTACTTATGGTCAGCGGGTCCAATGGACCTAACCGGGAGAAATGCTATGCATAACTCCCGACCTCTCCCCTATCCGCCACCCAGGGATAGGTGATCCTCCGTATACGCCAAAGTAGGATGGCGCACGGATTTTAAGCTTATAATATGCACGAAAATGACAAAGTCGAAATGTACATCGCAGAAACATAATACAATACAATGTTAAAAAGTATAAAAGGAGTGACAGTATAATTTTAATTTAATTTTGCAATTTTGAAGGCTACAATTTTTCTACGTTATGATGTTTTATTACCAGTCTCTTCTTAAATTCGAAATTCTAACATAAATTTTTAGTGAATTTAACAATCTTCGTTCTCAGATGTAATCAACATAATTAAAAAGGCGTTAGACTGATTAAGTTCATGAAATTTATAAGTTTATAAAGCAGTAATAATATAAATAATAAATAAATAAATTAACAATAATAGTTTCTCTTATTTTGAATATTCTGTGTTAGTTTTATTCCTATTTATTTGTGGTATTTTGTATATAATATGTATTTCTCTTTAAAACTAATTATGAATTTAAAAGAGTTGAGGTTTACGTTTATTTTTTTAGTATCCCTATTAATTTAAATTTGTATTGATTGATTTACATTTATTTATTATTATGCTTGGTATTCTTTTAAATGATAAATTTCGGATTATTTGGAATATTCTCAATATTCACTATTGCGTTTATTTAGAAGTTAGTTATTTAATAGGATACATTGATAAATATATTCTTTACACGTCTGGAAGTCACATGGACTGGCTGGAAAGTGAATGTATCATATATATAAGTCGGGGAGTCACCTGTTTTTAAGCATGTAATGGAATAAACTAAAATCAACCTAAATAATTTAAACTAAATTAAACTAAAAATAAACTAAATAAATCAATAAAAAGTGAGACACTATGTCCACTAGAACTGCTTGTATGAAAATGTTGTTTATGTGTAGTTTCGGTGGTGTGATCTTCTACATACAGAAATGTATGTTATTTATTATCAGCGTAGATTATTTACTTATGAAAGATTATTTTTAGTTTTAAACACAAGAACTAAGAGAAATCTCAATAAAATCACAGCCATGAATATTAAACATTCATTGAAAGAACTTTGAACATATTAATAATTATTTGTTTTTCTCACGTACGTACCTCCACGCACACACGTTGAATTTGTCGAATTATTCATTATTTTCTTCATACTTACAGACATTTGCGACCCTGCAGGCACAAACGTCCTCTGTATGTCCTCAAATTCCCTAGTATCTTGATTCGCTCATGTAATCACACTCATTTTATATCCATATTCGCCCACATCTTAAGAACAAATAATTAAGTAAACAAGCAGCAATCGTTTTAAAATATTGCTACGTTATGTCTAGATTGCACACATTATAGAGTACATAAGGGTTGTATCTATATATTATAAAAACAAACTTCCTTATGTTTGTGAACACATTCTTATAAAGTTATAAATTTCACCAACTAAGATTAATACTTGCATTAATAATTCATTGTAATAATTATGAAAAATACCAAATGTTAGTTCAAATAAATAACTTAATACTGGATAATTAGTTGTAACCATTCCAAATATAATCGTGTTTTAGAAAATTACCGACATTTATTACACTATATGTTTAGGTAATGATCCTGAAAATGTCGAATACGTAAGAAAATGCCTGTTCTACAATCCAATGTACGAGATATTATAATCTTCTCATTTACATATGGATAAACTGACTCATGTTGCTTTTGGCTTTTGGTAAACGCTCATATCTACCTTACACGCTTTTTGAAAATAAAGGATCTCTACATACACCCTTAACTTCATATGAATTTAGATTAAATACATTACTAAAAATTCAAATAAGACAGACGCAAATCTTGTCAACAAAATTAAAATCTACAGTTGATAAACAAATAATTCATATAGTTTAATTAATTGTTTTGTGGTGTGCGCTGCAAGACTCCTCAAGGATGAGTACTTGGCCCTCTCATGTTTTTGTTGAACATGAACGATCTTACTGGAGTTTAACTTGCAGTATCGAATCGCTGAAAGTTATGTGGATCATTGTATGGTTTAATATGAATCTATTGCATTTAATCCTAGTTTTGTAGATTAAATTTTATAAAATATTATGCGTTGTATATTTCATTGTCTCTGTATTGTTTTCCTTTGTACTCAACGGATGTCATATACACACACAAAAAGTAGCTGAAGGTGAATTTAAAATTATTACTTTCTTTTTAACGGCTCAATATTTTTAAAAATTTTTAAACTTGTCAAATTTACAGTTTGCTTCTCCTAATGTCTAAGGCAATTTAGTTTTACTATCCCTGATTTTAGTATGGCGTCGCTATTTTGTGAAAATGCCAGAATGTGTGAAAATGCCACATAGTTGATGTGTTTCTCAGTAAAAGACTAAGATACATTTTAAAAAGACCAATGTTCTTGTGTCAAACATTTTTCCAACAACTCTACATTTAAACATCGCAATTTATTAATGATTCATAAAACAACAAGTGCACTTTTCGTGACCAATGTATTAATCATGATCTATCTATATATGAACTTTAGCTGAGACTGGACACCGAGGAATATTTTTGTGTGAAGCGTTCTATATAAAGAAATTAAGTTACAGTGAAAGGTCATGAGAATAAATTCATAAACAAACATGTTTCTTTGACAGAAAGTTCAATTTAAAGAAATGATTTAGTGCTCTGCGGGATATATTTAATCCAGTAGTTGGGGTTTTATACCAAATAACAATATCCAATGACTACACGTGTATTCATTGCAATATCCAAGTTACAATCTTGTATAGGTAATACCAGATAGTGCCTGATAGCAAGACTGAACATGCAGTTTTACATTAAATCATGTTAAACGCGCAATCATAATATTAGTTCCCTGCCTTCTAGGGATAAATAGAACCTTGTATTTGGTAACAAATATTTAGTTTATTTGTTTGTTTAAATGTATTTATACGTCAAAACATTAATAAATTTAAAATATACTGATGTTTTTATTTACTGAGTTTCTAAATCAACCCCTGAACGGTTTACGATCAATGTTTTTTAATTGAAGGTAGCACGTTATGTCGAATATGCTATACTAAACTTGAGCTTTCAGTATATTATTGATTATTTATTATTATTATTATTTAACTTAAACAGCCGATGGGTGATTTTTAAAGCTTTTTAATTGCTTATTTCAATAGTTTACAAATACTAGTTCTTACTTTATACTATTTTTACTTGTAACCCATTTTTATTGACGATATAAATTGTTCCTTATACGAGTAAGTCCACTCGCCAGTTCACGTGGGCCGCAGGTTGGACTCAACTGACCGAAGCCTTGGTCATTAACCACGCTAATTAGAAAATTAAATATTAGAAGGCAAAATAACAGAATTCAAATAAGTTCATTTTGTTTTTTATATATATACATATTTATTTTATACTTTTATGGTCAGAAGAGGGGTTATGTAATTTTTTCGTTAGTTTTCTGTTTTTATTGACAACGAATTCAAAATCGATATTAAAAGTAACATTAGTTTAATTTTCCAGAAACAAACGGGAATAACTCTGCTGATAAATCCGCTACGTGTGTGGCGGAAGTGGTCTCGTGACTCGGTTTACCTCAGATACGGTGACCACACTCACATACGTACGTAATTACCTCTGCCAGTAGACTATAGATAACTAAAACACCAGCTTGAGTTACAACTGTAGTCTATTATAGACATTTTACTGACAGTTTTATCTACTTTATGAATATTACTGACCTTCCTTATAGTTTTACATAACAGTTTGAGGACTGTTTTTATTATAAGAGTTATTTTCTTAAATTGCTGTGATTAAGTGTCTGAACGCTGTGATATTTTTAAATGCCTGCTGTGATAAACTAAGACCATACGTAGCCAGCTGTTTAGACATACTGTAATAATTATTATGATGTACTAGTAAGTTACATTAGGCCGTTGGTCCAGTCAATGGGAACTGTATAGTAATCAGGCACTAACAATTAATTATACATAAATGATATTTGTCAGATAAATTAGCCATATCCCTCCCATTCTTGTGTAAAGCGGGTCCAAGTGAAATATTTGATTAGTATTTATGACATATACAGAATTTATATAAGAAAAAAAAGTGTATAGTGATCCTATAAGCAGACTTTATAATTAATTACATTCTTTACATATGTTTTATAAAATTGTAAATTTTACTAATTTATTAATTGTATATATTTTTTGAATATTTGTTTACTTACTTTACATTATTGGGAATATTTTATGCTTCTTTTATACTTTTTACAGCTTTTAGTTTAATTTATTTTGTTTCTGCTAATAATATTCTTTAAAATGTTATATCTGTTATAAATATATATTTCTTTAATAGTGGTTACTATAAATTATTTTATATTTATTAAAATTGAATTTTGTAAATATTGTAAGGATGGAATATTTGAAGAGATGTCTATCATATTCTCTAATTTATCCATATGTCAAATAGAAAAATTATTCTGTACAATTAGTTAAATTTTATATATATACCATATCCTCTTATTATATTTTAGATTTCATGTTTGAAAACATATATTTTCTATAATTTTGTGATCATTTTATACGTTAGTGTGACGAGGAAAACCTTTCTCGGCCTCGTAAAGTATAAAGCGAGCCTAAATATGGAGAAAATCTGTGGAGGCGGAGTATTGTATGAATGTAGCTACACTTGTCAACAAATTATAATTCAAAATACAAATAAATAATAACCTGTTTGATTTCTCTTAAAAGCGAATTAAGGGTACATAGTCATAATTAAGGGTACATAGTCATAATTAAGGGTACACAGTCAAAATTAAGGGTACACAGTCATAATTAAGGGTACATAGTCATAAACGTTCAGTACGGTTATTGTATTTTCAAACCATCTACGGAAAGATAATTATTAAATGTTACAATTAGTTTATTGGAAGTTTTAATTAATTATTTCCTCCAAATCATCTTAAGTATGTACAACTACTAAGAATCCATACTGGTGGTTTATCGTTAACAATAACAAACATTTCTCTTATATTGCAAGTGTCTCGCTATATAAGAGCCCACACGTCAATACCTCTGCACGTGTATGGGAGGGCGGGTGGGTCAATACCTCTGCACGCGTATGGGTGGGTGGGTGGGTCAATACCTCTGCACGTGACCGTACAGTTAAAACTGAAAATTCATATGTTAAAAATCTTATCTATCTTTCTCTGTTTACATTATAAGCATCTTCCCATCCATTAACTTATAAACATACAGTTGTATCACTATACGAATACTAATTATACTGAACTTTTTAATCTTCTTTTCACGTGTTTGTAATAAAATTTGTAACTATTATTTTTAGAAAGTGTGTATAGTACAGCCAGCATGTGGTAAAAATAACAATTCTCTTTAGTAAGATATATTTGCGGTCTCGGGAAAGTTGGAAAAGCAATACAGAAAAAAGGTGGATGCTATGTTTATTTGTTTTGCCTTCGGATGAGCTAACAATTTAATCAACGAAAAACGTATTTTATCATAAAATGTACGTTAGCAATTTTTCCCCTATCGTTAAGAACTAGATTTTGCACACCAGTAAACAATAAATGAAAAGTTGTTAAACGCTTTTTTAGCCGATTAGAGTTTTGAATAAACAAATAATTGTTGTAGATGTATAAGACATTATTTTGTTGTGATTCACTGAATCTCTCATCTCACTGTTAGAATATATAAAGTTAGACAAATATTACGATGGAAATGAGGCATTTGCTTCCTCATTGATTCGTTCTATACGATTAAGGGTTGCAATAATAATAGCTTCACGCTCACAAAGATAAATGTCTTCTTTTTTTTGTCAACGATAAACTACCAGTTTGGCTCCTTAATAGTCGAAAATATGATTAATTTAAGGAAAAGAATTATTAAATTGTTATCACAATATCACATTCTACGTATAAAGAAACAAACACATACAAAGGAGGCATTTGACACAACGATTTTAACTAAACTGTATATATATATATATATATATATATATATATATATATATATATATATATATATATATATATATATATACTCCTAGCGATAAAGTACGTCCTTTATGTATACTTACTGTACTTTATTCGAATAAGCCTTTTTGGACTACGCAAATCATTTATTTTTTGCGAGACTTCTTTATCTTCCATGTGTTCTTAATTTTTTCCCTGTGTGCTTTCTATCAATTTTCAAACCACTGTTTCTGACTTTGATATT